>JANAVB010004630.1:0-124189 GCA_029216955.1 Iris pallida | reverse complement strand
CTCTGGCCAATTGTTGATTAAAAGATCTTCTCCTGGTCAAAATTTCCTTGCCTGCTTGATATCATCAATGAGATGAACGTTCCATATAATAAGTCCGTAAATATTTTTATGATGCGGGCAAATGTTTTATCGATATGATTGACTGAGATTAATGCTTTATTAAATAAGAGTTTTGATATGATCTGAATTGTGATTTTATGGATTGATGATGGCGAATGATGAGGACTATCGCTGCTATAGATATTGTAAGTTTCTCCTTAAGTTTCGAGGATGATACTTTTTTTCGGTGGGTAATTATGTAGTTCTCCGTTCCGCAAAGGCACTAGATAAACAGAGAAATCGGATTGCTGGCTCTGCAACAGAAGATGATTAATCTAGGTGAGTGGGCGAAGTCTCATTTGCTGATTCGCTTACGCCTAATAAGAATCTGAGTTTTTGATTGAATGCTATTGATAATAACAAGATTGAAATTATTGAGTATGCTTATAAGAGAAGCCACATGCTGCCATGCTAAGAACAAGAAAAGAGATAACATGTATGCTAAGAAGTAGAAATGTTGCTTGCTAATAAGAAACGATATGATGTCTGCCATGCTATTGATAAATACATCTTCCGAATATGACCCCTTGTCATGCTTGATAAGAAAAGAGAGAAGCTCTTGGCTATGTGATCCAAAAAGAAGAAAGACACAAAATGAATGTGTCGTACATCTACAAAGGCATGAAATGAACATGTCGTATATCTGCTAAGGCACGAAATAAACGTATCGTATATCTGAAAGATCTGATCAAATCTGTTACATCTGATAGAATGCACTACCAGAATAAGTCATTTTAGCGACACCTAAAGACGTCGCTAAAATGCCTAAAGACGTCGCTAAACTAGTTTAGCGACGTATTTAGCGACGTCTTCCTCTTATCGCGGAAACCTTAGTCGCTGTTTGGAAAGACGTCGCTGATCGTCGCCAACATCGACGTTTACCGACGCAAAGATACGTCGGTAATATACCGACGTTTACCGTCGTTACATCGATGAAATAGCGACGTTTATGATGTCGCTATACGTCGGTATTCCTGAAAAAATGAGGTAAAATCCTGGGATATTTACCGACGTCTACCGACGTTTACCGACGCATACCGACGAAACTGACGTCGCTATACGTCGGTAGCCTGGCAATATATGCCAGTTTAGCGATGTCTACCTACGCAATGTGCCGTCGAAAAGCGTCGATAAACGTTGGTAGACGTCGCTAAATTTAAAAAAATAAATAAATTGTAGTATACAGTTTTCTCCACAGAATCATTTTCTTCCTGCAGTTTAATCTGAAACACAATACACAAGCACATTTTATCCCTGGGTTTGTCGACCCCTTCGGTGGAACAACAACACCGGTAAATTAACATCCAAATGAAACGAAAAATAACTAAAGTCCACACAACATATATAAACCAATATCCAAATTGTCATGGGTCTACACAACCAATTACCAATGTATCTATGCAACCAACAAACAAGTGTCACAAACAAATAAGTGTCACAAACAAATACAAAGAAAAACAAGTACTCAAACACTCAATACAAATAGTCCAAACTCGAACTACTGGAGATCTGGAGCAGGAGGGGGCGCGCCGCGACGAAGGGCTAAGAAAATCTCATAGTCCTCCTTTGAAATCGACACCGATAAAAGAGGTAGTGACGTCGGTGGAGTCGGTGTCAATGAAGAAGGCAGTAGCGCCGACGGAGTCAACGACGATGAAGGCACACCCGAAGGACGATAACGCTCTAACGTTGTAAGTCGCTGGTGGTATGAATCCATGGTAGATAACATTCTATCACTGCTATCAGCCACCGAATCATGCACCAATCTCAGCCTCTCGCCCATGGTCATCTGTGATGCCTGCAGATCCAATACGCTGCGCTCCGTCGATGCTCTAAGATCGGTGACGCTCCGCTCTGTCCGCTCAGTCACATGCCGGAGCTCCATAATGCTGCGATCGAGCACATCCAATCGTGCTATAAGCACAGGCTCATCCGACTGGTGCTGAGACTGGTCCTGAATCCGTCGTAGCAGCTCGTCCCGGAGAGAGTCCATCATCTGGTGGACTCGGGCAGACTCCTGGGATGGCTGTGGACCATACACACTAGCGGAGGATGCCCTAGAGGACTGGCTCAAAACTAGGGCGCCATAGGATCCTGTACCGTAGTACGTACCCCTACGGAGGCCACCAGCGACAGTCAGCTCGTCCGCCGACAGAGCTTGAGTGGGCTGCAAGGAAGTATCGGCCTCTCCCGCAGTAGGTGCAGTAGCAGTCGCCCGGTCCCGAAGCCTCTGATACTCGCCCTAGAAAGTATGGATAATACTCTATGATTTCTAATTTTTAATTAATTACTTATTATTACTAACTACATGAATATTTATTTGCATGCATATTTACTAAGTTATATTAAAATTAACACAAAGTATTATAATTGACAAATAGTAACAAATAGTATTGTAATACTTACATAGGCAAGCTCGGCCCTCTCGTCAATAAGGCCTTCGCCCTTCCGATGGGTGGCCAGGAAGACGGTCACCATGTCGGCGTTACCGACCTTCCTTACTTGTAATTAAATATATTATTTTAGTAATAATTTATCGGATTTGCATTAAAATAATATTTCTGAAAGAAAAATATATACCAGACGACGGAAATGTTCCGTCATCGGAATCGACCCACCGTACCACTTCGAGGGATGCTGCCTAGCCGCCTTGGCCTTCTCGGACTTTTTCTTGTACCTTGGCTCGTTGAATCGAGCCTTCATCGCATCCCACTGATCAGGGGTGATCCAACCTTGGATTGGCTTTCCGGCACGATCACGAGCCTTCTGATCATCGCGGATCAGCTTAGCAGCGACAGCAGGAAATATCTCCTCGATCAGCTCGGCCCGGTGCGGTGGATAGAAAAACATATCCTAGAAGAGTACGCAAACCAAATATTTTTCAATAATATATAATATACATAAATCAAATGATTCATGTTAAAAGCAAATCTATTTTAACCTTGAAGCGCACAAACCAGTAGGCCTTCCTATCGTCCGGAGCATCCGAATAGTTTATCCAAGGACCCCCATAATTTTGCCTCAGGAGCTGGCCTAGGCGTCTCTGTACCAACAGAGGACGATATCTATACAGACATATTATATTCATGAGAAAAGTTAATTTATGATAAACACAGAAAAAATGATAAACCAAAATACTTACTTTGAATCGTCGGCCAAGATCTCCGTCCTCGTCTCCTCCGGAGGTGCGCAGGCATCATCTGCCTGATACTGGTCGGCCGCCGGCGCAGCCTCCTCCATCTGCTCATCTGTCTCTATCGTCGTATCAGCAGGAGGAACGCTACTCTCGGGAGCAGTCTCAGGCCTGGAACTACTCATCCCAGGAGATATGTCACGTAGCATCGTGGCGGGCGGAGCTACTGTCCGATACACAGGAGTACTGGGCGACGAGGATCCAGAGCCGGTACTAGTAGGAGGTATCGAAGACGAACCCCATCCTCTAGCAGTACCACCAGTAGGTACCGAAGGAGTACCCTGTCCTCTGCTAGTATTAGTACCCTGTGTCCCATGTCGAAAAATATGGAACGATCCGCGACGACCTGTCATGCCTGATAACAACAAAGAAAACAAATAATAGAGACTAGAAATATGAAAGTGCAACAAAGACAAGATAATAACCAAGACAACATATGATGATACGTTTTACAAGAAACATATAAGTCTAGATAGTATATTTTATAAGAAACGTATAAATTCAGATAGTACATTCTACAAGAAACATCTAAGTCCAGATAGTACATTCAGATAATAACCAAGACTAGATAATAACCAACTCTACATAATTGTCAAATGAAAGTACATCTCTCTCAATCATCTTCAGAATAATCATCTTGTTTGTCTTCCTCGACCTTATCTTCCTCCTCATCTTCACTTTCATCTTCGCCTTCGTCGGCTTCGTCTTCCTCTTCGGATAATTCTATATCTTCTAAATTATGTGTCGTGTAATGCGTAACTTCCGTGGAGTCCACATCAACAATATTGGTTACAAGAGGTAGCTCGTCCTCCTGATAAGCTTTTTTGTCAACATCAAAAGTATCTCTAGCTTTAGTCTTGCATACTGCCCACCAGTCAGACTTCGTTGCTCCCCGTCTCGGATAAGCTGTGAAGTACATGAGCTGAGCTTGAGTTGCTAGGACAAATGGTTCGTAGCCTTGATATCTACGCTTGTAGTTTATATCCACAAGACCATGCTTGTCAATTTTCTAACCTTGATGCCAAAGAAATTATTTCATGGATCGACGTCTTTGTAGTTCGAAGATTTGATACACAAACAACTGTTTTTCGTAGAATTAAGATCCAGGAAGCTGTCTCTGATCGGAGTATTTGTCGACTTGAACCGAAAGCCATTGACACAGTAACTTGGCCATATTTTAACAAAAGTAATTGGTCCCTTGGCAAGAGTTCTAATTAATTCAATCTCGGATGAAATTATACGATCAACCTGAATACCAAAGAAGAGATAGTAAGTTATTTATTGCACAGTTACATTAAAAGAGGCTAATAATTACCGAGCTGCTTACATATTCGCTCAACCAAGAAGGAAAATGACATCTCATTTCTTGTTCTAATGCTTCGTCTATTAGGTAGGGTCTGACCGACCTCAACTCATTATTATATGTGCTGAAAAATAACGAAGCAACCGCCGATTAGTACAATAATGTTAGCTTATACTATTTGTAACACCCTGTTTTCAGAATTTGGGGATTTTTAAAAAATTATTATTTTTATTATTTAATAATGGTGATTAGGGCATGATATGGTTTATAGTGATTATTAGTGTAATTAGAACCATCTTCTAAGTCATGTTAAGTCATGACTTATGACTTTGTGATTTTGGTTAGTATAACTTAGTGTAAACCCTAGTTTTCCTTAACCTAGAAGTTGCTATGACCATGTGAGCTTAGCCATAGGCTTAGAACCTCAAATTAGTGATTTTTAGCCTAAAGGGTATTTTGGTAATTTTCTAGGATTTATTTGGAATTATTTGTAATTATGTGATTTTAATATTATTTAATTATTGTTAAGTGTCATGAGAGCCCCTAACCTAGTCTAGCCCTAATCTAGAGGTTAGCCACTAACCTAGAATGACTAAGAGGAATGATATTTGTCATGGGATAAAGTGAAATAAATATCTAGTTACCTTTATTTGATATTTTGCTTAAACCATGCAAAATATCTTAAACCTTTACCTAAAGTCCTTCCCTTAGCTTGGAAGCAACCCAAGGACAACCCCCCCTACCCCATGGCAGCCAAGAAACCACCCCTTGCTATCCCCTCTCCTATATAGTTAACACTTAGTTCAAGAGTTCAAGTTTCATGAGAAAAGAACTCTTGAAAAACCAAGAAAAACCCTTCCACTTCACATAGCCATAACCTTGTCATTTCTCAAGCTTTGGACCTCTAGTTTCTTGCATTAGGACACTAGTATTCTGAGGAAGCCTAGGGAGAATAGCTATCCAAGTTTCATCAAGCAAGGACTCATCAAGCTAGGGGACACACACTCCTCATTTTGGTGTTTTTTCAAGAAAACCACATTGAGGTAAATATATCTAAACCTAGTTATTATACTGGTTTTTCTTCATTATTGCATGCATATAGTTATAATATAGTTGTGGGTAGGGTTTGGTACAATTTTAGGATTGTTTGGTGTCGTGTCGGACACGTATCCTACTTGTAAAACTCTAATTTTTGCTCACTGTTTTGATCACTGTCATAGTATATATACACACTATTTTCCAATTCTTTTTGAACCAAAACCTAGCCTAGCTAACCCTAAACCAAACCCTAAAACACTGAGCACGTTTTGAGCTTGTGTCGTGTCCAAAACTGGACACAAAGCTCTCGGACACAACACTGTTTAGACACTGCTTTTACACTATAAATGTGCCCTGCTACCACAGTGTCCAAACACACTCTACACGCCACTTGGACACGTCAAACTTGACACACGACACGGGGCACTGACTGACAGGTTATCCCCAAAGTTTGGGATGACCTCGTGTCGTGTCGGACACGGAATCGTCCCCGCAAGGGTCATTCAGTGCACAGTGTACACACACAGACACTCGACTTTGAGCGTGTCGTGTCCACTCTACACGACACTTGGGCACCTCGTGGTGACACGAGTATGTAGCCCTACACGTGGCGTACACATGGACACGAGCACGTGGTGTGTCGTGTCCTGTGTCGCGAACACGAGACGCACGACCGCGTGCACGACGCAGTCTGAAACGCGCGTATCAGTCGTGTTTTCACGACTGATACGGTCTTCGTACCGTGTCCTGGATCAACGTGGACACGGTGCAGGGTGTTGGACACGTGCACAACCCCTAGGTGAACATTCGTGCACGAGCACGAGACACGAGAGTGTGTGTGTCGTGTCCTAGGGTGAGTTGCACGCGTGCACGATACTGTGTGTGTGCGTGTGTATCAGGTTTACCCGAGTGGTTGTTTTGTGAGTTGGACACGTCGTGTCGTGTCTATACTCTGTGTCAGGCACCTAGGACACTAGTATATGTGTGGGGCTAGTGTTACCAACCTAGGGATTCGAGCCTTAGCTCGTTTTGGTGTGAGAAATCGGGTTTACCTAGTTAGCCTATGCACAGTCCTATTTTTCCAGATTTTGTATTATTTCCAGTTTTCTAAAAACGAATTTCAAATCTAATTTTGGTATGATTAATACATGTATATGTGTATTTCAGTGTATAAATATATAGTATTTAGGTATGTGTGTGTGTAGGAGGAAATTTGGTGTGTATACATGTATATACATGTGTATATACATGTGTGTGTATATGGGTGCGTGTGTGCACTGTGTGGTGATTTGGGGGAGGGACTGTTTTCAGTTCCAAAACTGGAACACCCCTTTTTCCCCCTTTTCCTGTGTGTGCCCATTTCATCTCTCTCACTGTTAGCTCCCTCTCTCTCACTGTCATTCTCACTCTCTCACTCCAAGTCTCTCTCTCTTATCTATATATATATAGGTTGATATATATATATAGATATATGTATATATGTATATATATAAATGATATATATATACATTAGTGTTAGGTCTCTTTATGTTATATGTATATATAAATATGTGAGTGGGGGTTTTTGGGTATTGTATATATGGTATTCCCATATAGGTATATATATATATATATATATAGTAGATTGATGTGTATAACTGTTAAGGTATAGGTATAGAGGAAACCTATAAGATAGCCTATGGCCAAGAGTATCTAGCCCATGGTTTGGGGCTAGCCCTAAAGGCCCAAAACATTGACCTAAGAGACCCCTTTGACTAAGTGTTGACCAAGGTCAACCTTAGGTCAAATTTGAACTAGCTTAACCTAGTTTTGACTTAAACTAACCTAGGAGGACTAGTTTGACTAGCCCTAACTAGTTTAACATTGTTTGACCTAACTTGGACTAGTTTGACCAGTTTGACTCTTAGAGTTGACCATTGTTGACCATGGTTGACTAAAGTCAACTATTGGTCAAACCATGACCTAATTGACCTAATAAATGACTAGTTCAACTAGTCAGACCATGTTTGACCTAATTACCCTAACTGACTAGTCTTTGTTTGACCAATGCCTTAGTTGGTCTAAGTTTGATCTAGACTTGATCCAGATTGATCATGTTGACTAGTAATTAACTAGTTTGATTAGAGTGTTGACCAGGAGTTGACTTTAACCTAGATTAAACTTGTTTGACCTTGTTTGATCTTGTTTGACCTTATTTGGCTTAGTGTGACTTCCTGTGACCTAGTTTGACTATTAGAGTTGACCAAGAGTTGACTTTTGACCAGATTGACGTAGAATCATGTAGTGTGCATTGTATACTTTATTTTTACCATTGTGGATACATTGTGACTTGTATTGCTCTGATTAGGAGCCAGACACCTCTCCTCAGACAGTATATCCTCTTCAGACATTCAGTTATCAGGCGAGTACATTCTCTGACCGTTTCATACTTGTTCAGGCTTTACTTCTCGCTCTAGATTACTTTACTTGTTGCTGTCACATTGTAACATGGATTGGTACTATATGGATCTTTACATGAGATGTTATCCCCCTCGGGAGCATCGGGTACTTCATGTTATGTGTGTTTCACTATCATCATGTACACCCATGCTTTCATTATTCATGTACACTCATGTGATCATGTACTCTCATGTTTACTGAGCTCTCATGTATACTATCATGTGCACCCTTTCATGGGCCCCATGTGATATCATGTACAATAACGTAACTTGTATAGATCCTTGTGTATTGATTGGGGAAACGGGAGAGTAGAAGTGGTCATGTGAATAATTCCAAAGTAGTGTAATCATGTGCAAACTCAGTAGTGTAATCATGTGCAAACTCAGTAGTGTAATCATGTATAAATTTTAGCCATTCATATGCCTATCTTGTGCTCTACATCACTAGTCACTTATAGTTCTCTATATACAGTAGATATTTCATTACAGCTATCTCTTTTACAACGTATATTTCCTTTCAGCAGTTCATGTATCTTACTCTATTGCCTGTATCGTATTTCCTAACCTGATATGCACTGCGTGAGATGTATTGTGCTCGTTCCCGTCCTGATTTGACCTATTGAAAATATTACAGAGGATGAGGAGGAGGCCCTGGTGTCTACCTATTATGGAGCAGGACTAGATGACACTTATGTTGTGGACCCCCAGCAGGATCCACCTGCAGCTGAGGATATTGTTCCAGTAGTCTAGACCAGATTAGTTAGACAGACTTTTATATTATCTTTTGTCTCACATTCTGAGTTGTTTTTTGAGATGTTGAGATGTATAGACTCTTAGACTTATTGTATTTTGAGTTGTCATTCTGATGTTATGTTATCCTAGACACTTGGACTTATTTCATCTATATACTGTTCTCTTGAGTTACTATCTGTCTATCTGTCTTCATTCCTCTACCCTAGATGTGATTGAGATTGTGTGTTGTTATATCACCTCCATTCGGAGAGTATAAACTGTACAGGTATTTTTATATTGTTAGATGATTGACCTAGGACAGCGTTCTACCGCCGACACTGCGGCGTAGGCTGGACGTACCCACTTCTCGTGCCCTTACTCTAGGGTGCGGGTCGTAACACGTTTTTAGTGGTGGCCCATGCAGGTCGAGTTTATGTAGTGGTATTCGAACTAGAGTATCACTACAGCCTGCGATAGGATTTGAGGAATAGGCTTAGAGAGAGAGGATACTCAATCACTGCTAGGATACTTTGAGAGATTCCTGGGATGACCCTTGAGAATCTCATTTGAAATTACGATTTAAACTCCTTTTTCCTTGATTGAATTTGATTTTGGAGGATTTACTGTAGAACTTTGAATCCTGGTGTTAGTTGATGATTTTTAAATTTTTGTAGTTGTTGATTTTAATTTCTTAGTATTAGATTAATATCTTTTATTTTTGGGGTACTCAATCACAATTATGAGAAAACTCTTATTTGTTTCTTGCCATATAATCCTCTTGCTAATTGCCTTTCATTAAAATGAACTGTCCTCTCTATTTTGCATCTTGCTTAAACTCTTTCTACCAATCTATGTGACTGTATCCCCAACCTGACTTACTCGACATTTCCTCAAATCAAGACTTTATTGAGACCTTCTAACCTTGACCCTTGATTGGTCGAACCCTAACTATATTCATCTAGTAGCCTATCTATCCCTAGGACTGTGTTCCTAAATTATTTACTGGATTCCTGATTTATTTTATTTCATGGGTTAATTTGATCTTCTTCAATTTTTGCATCAATTTGTCACGTCTTGAACCCCCACTTTTTATTCTAGATCATTGGACGTCCTTTACCGTGACTTAGATATTCAGAGTATAATACTAGCTGTTATCTCCCAACAAACTTCACATGTAAGACCTAGACTAGCCTACCTTCATGTAGGCATTCCATGTCCTACTAAATCCGTCTTCTTGTACTCTATTTTCTTGATATAATTTTCTGGTCAAATGGCTAAACTATAACTTCTACCATGATACTAAATTGATTCTTATTTCAATTAGAGATCCACCTTGGCACAACTCTTCCGACCTGGCATATGATGGTGTTCTGCTTGAATCCTTAAATACTTAACCTTGTACCTTACCTTGGATGCTTGACCCGATTGGTTAAGGATCTTGGACTATGTATCTTCTTTCATCATTCCACCCTTACTTATATCTTATGCTATAAATTTATCCTTAAGTTTTACAAGCTTATCCTTTTCGAGCTTGATCATGGTATATTTTATTGGGTGTACACCCACTAATATATTATCTAATCAGAACCGGCGCATGATGGTCTGATCAACCTATTGCGTTTGGTTCGCTTTTTCATGTATTAATCTACGTGGATGGAGACATAATTAAACTTGCCCTAGAATCTTATCCGCAGCAGCCTTGACAATTCTTCTTGGAATTATTTTTATCGCCTATGAACCTCGTATTCGTATCCAGTTGAATTAAAATTTAATCATGACCTGGATCTTCATCATTGGATGCTCGTGCTCATACTCGATTTCATTGATTTCCCATCTTGCCCAAATCTCGATTATCCTGAAATTGATCAACTTAGATCGTGTCAAGACTAAAATCTATTTGTGATTGTTTGTACCTAAATTTTCAATTTTCTTTTTATGGAATGGTAACTTTAATGATTTCTCACTTGTTAATAACCCATTTTCATATAGGATGGTAGACG
This sequence comes from Iris pallida, assembly GCA_029216955.1. Taxonomy (NCBI): domain Eukaryota; kingdom Viridiplantae; phylum Streptophyta; class Magnoliopsida; order Asparagales; family Iridaceae; genus Iris; species Iris pallida. The sequence goes on along the minus strand of JANAVB010004630.1, from coordinate 113,386 downwards.
ACCCTATAGCCTTGATGGTTGTTGTTCCCTTACCTTCCCAATTAGGACACCTTAGATTGCTTGTACGTTTTGATACCATAGGACAGTATTGATCTAGAATGACTAGTGCACCTAGATGAGACCGCAGACTGTTCCATTTAACCTGTCCCCCTGGTACCACTATTTCATCACGATTTTTGGTTCAATTTAGGCCATAGACCTTTCCCACTCTAAATTATGATCACCGTAGACACATTACCGTGACTTTTAAATTTGGGGCACAAGATTAGTTGTTTTCCCAAAACTGACTTCACATACCTGACCTAGACATCACATACTACACCCATGACCTTAGTGTCCCACTCAGGCATACCATTGTGTGCCTCATTTGCTTAGTACAATTTTTCTGACCCGAGACTCCATCCTGATTTACCCTATGGAGTTACTTTTGGCTTCAAATTAAATTGAGGACACCTTATGACCTAAAACTGCCAGCCAATTTTTGGACATGACCTAGTATAGGTCTACTACCCATATTTTGCTTGTTGACCTTGTATGTTGCCTAGGTAGTGGCTTCGTCCTTGATTGTTGGAGGTTTGACCTAGAAGGAGTACGACCATCTAAATTTCGAGGACGAAATTATTTTAAGGTGGGTAGACTTGTAACACCCTATTTTCAGAATTTGGGGATTTTTAAAAAATTATTATTTTTATTATTTAATAATGGTGATTAGGGCATGATATGGTTTATAGTGATTATTAGTGTAATTAGAACCATCTTCTAAGTCATGTTAAGTCATGACTTATGACTTTGTGATTTTGGTTAGTATAACTTAGTGTAAACCCTAGTTTTCCTTAACCTAGAAGTTGCTATGACCATGTGAGCTTAGCCATAGGCTTAGAACCTCAAATTTGTGATTTTTAGCCTAAAGGGTATTTTGGTAATTTTCTAGGATTTATTTGGAATTATTTGTAATTATGTGATTTTAATATTATTTAATTATTGTTAAGTGTCATGAGAGCCCCTAACCTAGTCTAGCCCTAATCTAGAGGTTAGCCACTAACCTAGAATGACTAAGAGGAATGATATTTGTCATGGGATAAAGTGAAATAAATATCTAGTTACCTTTATTTGATATTTTGCTTAAACCATGCAAAATATCTTAAACCTTTACCTAAAGTCCTTCCCTTAGCTTGGAAGCAACCCAAGGACAACCCCCCCCCTACCCCATGGCAGCCAAGAAACCACCCCTTGCTACCCCCCTCTCCTATATAGTTAACACTTAGTTCAAGAGTTCAAGTTTCATGAGAAAAGAACTCTTGAAAAACCAAGAAAAACCCTTCCACTTCACATAGCCATAACCTTGTCATTTCTCAAGCTTTGGACCTCTAGTTTCTTGCATTAGGACACTAGTATTCTGAGGAAGCCTAGGGAGAATAGCTATCCAAGTTTCATCAAGCAAGGACTCATCAAGCTAGGGGACACACACTCCTCATTTTGGTGTTTTTTCAAGAAAACCACATTGAGGTAAATATATCTAAACCTAGTTATTATACTGGTTTTTCTTCATTATTGCATGCATATAGTTATAATATAGTTGTGGGTAGGGTTTGGTACAATTTTAGGATTGTTTGGTGTCGTGTCGGACACGTATCCTACTTGTAAAACTCTAATTTTTGCTCACTGTTTTGATCACTGTCATAGTATATATACACACTGTTTTTCAATTCTTTTTGAACCAAAACCTAGCCTAGCTAACCCTAAACCTAACCCTAAAACACTGAGCACGTTTTGAGCTTGTGTCGTGTCCAAAACTGGACACAAAGCTCTCGGACACAACACTGTTTAGACACTGCTTTTACACTATAAATGTGCCCTGCTACCACAGTGTCCAAACACACTCTACACGCCACTTGGACACGTCAAACTTGACACACGACACGGGGCACTGACTGACAGGTCATCCCCAAAGTTTGGGATGACCTCGTGTCGTGTCGGACACGGAATCGTCCCCGCAAGGGTCATTCAGTGCACAGTGTACACACACAGACACTCGACTTTGAGCGTATCGTGTCCACTCTACACGACACTTGGGCACCTCGTGGTGACACGAGTGTGTAGCCCTACACGTGGCGTACACATGGACACGAGCACGTGGTGTGTCGTGTCCTGTGTCGCGAACACGAGACGCACGACCGCGTGCACGACGCAGTCAGAAACGCGCGTATCAGTCGTGTTTTCACGACTGATACGGTCTTCGTACCGTGTCCTGGATCAACGTGGACACGGTGCAGGGTGTTGGACACGTGCACAACCCCTAGGTGAACATTCGTGCACGAGCACGAGACACGAGAGTGTGTGTGTCGTGTCCTAGGGTGAGTTGCACGCGTGCACGATACTGTGTGTGTGCGTGTGTATCAGGTTTACCCGAGTGGTTGTTTTGTGAGTTGGACACGTCGTGTCGTGTCTATACTCTGTGTCAGGCACCTAGGACACTAGTATATGTGTGGGGCTAGTGTTACCAACCTAGGGATTCGAGCCTTAGCTCGTTTTGGTGTGAGAAATCGGGTTTACCTAGTTAGCCTATGCACAGTCCTATTTTTCCAGATTTTGTATTATTTCCAGTTTTCTAAAAACGAATTTCAAATCTAATTTTGGTATGATTAATACATGTATATGTGTATTTCAGTGTATAAATATATAGTATTTAGGTATGTGTGTGTGTAGGAGGAAATTTGGTGTGTATACATGTATATACATGTGTATATACATGTGTGTGTATATGGGTGTGTGTGTGCACTGTGTGGTGATTTGGGGGAGGGACTGTTTTCAGTTCCAAAACTGGAACACCCCTTTTTCCCCCATTTCCTGTGTGTGCCTATTTCATCTCTCTCACTGTTAGCTCCCTCTCTCTCACTGTCATTCTCACTCTCTCACTCCAAGTCTCTCTCTCTTATCTATATATATATGTAATATATATATAGGTTGATATATATATATAGATATATGTATATATGTATATATATAAATGATATATATATACATTAGTGTTAGGTCACTTTATGTTATATGTATATATAAATATGTGAGTGGGGGTTTTTGGGTATTGTATATATGGTATTCCTATATAGGTATATATATATATATAGTAGATTGATGTGTATAACTGTTAAGGTATAGGTATAGAGGAAACCTATAAGATGGCCTATGGCCAAGAGTATCTAGCCCATGGTTTGGGGCTAGCCCTAAAGGCCCAAAACATTGACCTAAGAGACCCCTTTGACTAAGTGTTGACCAAGGTCAACCTTAGGTCAAATTTGAACTAGCTTAACCTAGTTTTGACTTAAACTAACCTAGGAGGACTAGTTTGACTAGCCCTAACTAGTTTAACATTATTTGACCTAACTTGGACTAGTTTGACCAGTTTGACTCTTAGAGTTGACCATTGTTGACCATGGTTGACTAAAGTCAACTATTGGTCAAACCATGACCTAATTGACCTAATAAATGACTAGTTCAACTAGTCAGACCATGTTTGACCTAATTACCCTAACTGACTAGTCTTTGTTTGACCAATGCCTTAGTTGGTCTAAGTTTGATCTAGACTTGATCCAGATTGATCATGTTGACTAGTAATTAACTAGTTTGATTAGAGTGTTGACCAGGAGTTGACTTTAACCTATATTAAACTTGTTTGACCTTGTTTGATCTTGTTTGACCTTATTTGGCTTAGTGTGACTTCCTGTGACCTAGTTTGACTATTAGAGTTGACCAAGAGTTGACTTTTGACCAGATTGACGTAGAATCATGTAGTGTGCATTGTATACTTTATTTTTACCATTGTGGATACATTGTGACTTGTATTGCTCTGATTAGGAGCCAGACACCTCTCCTCAGACAGTATATCCTCTTCAGACATTCAGTTATCAGGCGAGTATATTCTCTGACCGTTTCATACTTGTTCAGGCTTTACTTCTCGCTCTAGATTACTTTACTTGTTGCTGTCACATTGTAACACGGATTGGTACTATATGGATCTTTACATGAGATGTTATCCCCCTCGGGAGCATCGGGTACTTCATGTTATGTGTGTTTCACTATCATCATGTACACCCATGCTTTCATTATTCATGTACACTCATGTGATCATGTACTCTCATGTTTACTGAGCTCTCATGTATACTATCATGTGCACCCTTTCATGGGCCCCATGTGATATCATGTACAATAACGTAACTTGTATAGATCCTTGTGTATTGATTGGGAAAACGGGAGAGTAGAAGTGGTCATGTGAATAATTCCAAAGTAGTGTAATCATGTGCAAACTCAGTAGTGTAATCATGTGCAAACTCAGTAGTGTAATCATGTGCAAACTCAGTAGTGTAATCATGTATAAATTCTAGCCATTCATATGCCTATCTTGTGCTCTACATCACTAGTCACTTATAGTTCTCTATATACAGTAGATATTTCATTACAGCTATCTCTTTTACAGCGTATATTTCCTTTCAGCAGTTCATGTATCTTACTCTATTGCTTGTATCGTATTTCCTAACCTGATATGCACTGCGTGAGATGTATTGTGCTCGTTCCCGTCCTGATTGGACCTATTGAAAATATTACAGAGGATGAGGAGGAGGCCCTGGTGTCTACCTATTATGGAGCAGGACTAGATGACACTTATGTTGTGGACCCCCAGCAGGATCCACCTGCAGCTGAGGATATTGTTCCAGTAGTCTAGACCAGATTAGTTAGACAGACTTTTATATTATCTTTTGTCTCACATTCTGAGTTGTATTTTGAGATGTTGAGATGTATAGACTCTTAGACTTATTGTATTTTGAGTTGTCATTCTGATGTTATGTTATCCTAGACACTTGGACTTATTTCATCTATATACTGTTCTCTTGAGTTACTATCTGTCTATCTGTCTTCATTCCTCTACCCTAGATGTGATTGAGATTGTGTGTTGTTATATCACCTCCATTCGGAGAGTATAAACTGTACAGGTATTTTTATATTGTTAGATGATTGACCTAGGACAGCGTTCTACCGCCGACACTGCGGCGTAGGCTGGACGTACCCACTTCTCGTGCCCTTACTCTAGGGTGCGGGTCGTGACACTATTACATTGAGATGACGTAAACTCATCATTAATTACTTACCCCTCTAGCTTCTCCACTTCATCCTCGTCGCAATTGAGTAATACATACAACTGAGCATCCCTTAGCTCTTCGTCATTCAAATATCTCTTCTTCATTTTCCCCGAAGGCTTTTCGGACGCATTGAATACTTTAAGTATTCCATCATTAGATTCTTGATAACCGTCATCGTTTCTCGGAGCCCTCGTTCTATTCGTAGCAACATGAGGTTTGAAATACGTCGAGCAGAAGTTTGTAATCTCCTCGAGAATATAGGCTTCATAAATAGAACCCTTGACCCGAGCCTTGTTTTTTACCTTCCTCTTTAGGTGGTTCAAATGCCGCTCAAACGGGTACATCTACCGATAACCGACGGGCCCGCCAACACATGTCTCGTAGGAAAGATGAATTGACAAATGCTCCATGGAGTCGAAGAATCCAGGAGGAAATACCTTCTCGAGCTTGCACAGTGTTACTGCAATATCGTTCTCCTGCTTTTCTAGACGATCGACGAGCAACTTATTAGAACAAAGATCTCTGAAGAATATGCTAAGCTCGGTCAATGGATCCCAAACAACCGGGGGTAAGAATTCTCGAAATGCAATCGGAATTAACCTCTCCATGAATATGTGACAATCATGGTTCTTTATACCTGTCAGTTTGTTCTCCTTGAGGTCGACGTATCTTCTCAAGTTCGAAACATACCCGTCTGGAAATTTCAGACCTTGAATCTACCTACAAAGTCTCACTTTATCCTCCTTCTCCAGTAAAAAAATTGCCTTAGGCTGCTTCAACTTCCCATTCCCGTCCTCTATCAAATGCAATACAGGACGTTTACATATTTCTTCCAAGTCCAATCTAGCCTTTGGATTGTCTTTCGTCTTCCTTTTTACGTCCATTACAGTATTAATTATGTTGTCAAACACATTCTTCTTGATATGCATGACATCAAGGTTATGTCTAATTAGATTGGTGCTCCAATATGGCAGATCCTAGAATATACTCCTCTTCGTCCAGTTATGAGTGCGACCAAATCCGTCACACTTGTAGCCCGTAGCAGGCTCTTCAATAGCTCTTGGTAAATCTTTTACCTCTTTTTATATCGTGTATCCGGGCCACCTTGGCGGAGGATTAGCCTTCTCTACAACGCCATCACTAAAAGCATTCTTGTTCCTCCGGTACGGATGATCCTTCGGCAGGAATTGTCGATGACAATCGAAAAAGCACGGTTTGCCTCCGTGTTTCAAACGGAAAGCCTTAGTGCGGTCCATACAATACGGACATGAAAGACTAATGTGTGTGCTCCATCCAGATAACATACCATAGGCCGAAAAGTCGTTGATGGTCCACATAAGTGCTGCCCGCATCTGAAAATTTTATTTTCTAGATATATCGTACGTGTTGGAACCTACTTCCTACAGCTGATTCAACTCATCAATCAATGGCTGTAAATACACATCAATGTTCCTTTTCGGATTGTTCGGACCTGGAATAATAACGGTGAGGAACATATACGGAGTCTTCATGCACATCCAAGGCGGTAGATTGTACGGAGTGACGATCACAGGCTAACACAAATACTGGGATCCCGAAAGTCTGAATGGGGTAAAACCGTCGGAGCAGAGACCCAATCTGACATTACGTGGATCAGAAGCAAAATCTGGATACTTTCGATCAAAGTGCTTCCATGCTTCTCCATCAGATGGGTGATCCAACACTCCTTCGGTCTGTTCCCGCTTATGCCAACTCATGTTTTCTACAGTTTCCTTCACCATAAACAATCGCTGCAACCGCGACGTCAACGGCAAGTAGTGCATAGAATCGGTAGGCTTTCTGGCACTGACAGACTCTCCTCTACCACTGCCCTTGTAGCGATTGGCACCACAAAATCTGCAGGTGTCTTCATTCTTGTCGTCTTTGTAGTACAACATGCATCCGTTGTGACATGCATCAATTTTCTCGTATCCCATCCAGAGCGATCTCACCATCCTCTTAGACCGATAGAAGTTTTTAGGCAACTTAGCACCCTCATACAATATTTCTATAAGCAACTCCATAAGGCGGTTGTAGCAATCTTACGACATGTTAAAATCGGACTTGATGCCCAACAATCTTGTAACCGCCTCCAACGGTGAATGATCCTCACAACCAGGATATAATGGAGTCCTTGCATTCTCCAGCAACTCTATGAACTATGCAGCATCCGCGTTCGGTGCCTCCTCAGGTACATCATGATCGTCCGGATCGAAACTAGGCCCCGTCGCATCAAAAATCATGTTCACCAATCCATCGTCGTAAGCATCGTTGTTGTAGACATCCACATAAGGCTCATACTTCGATGCTAGAGACACAAGTTCTCCGTGCATGCTCCACTGATAGTAATTCGGCGTGAAACCCTTCGAGTATAAATGATACGTGACTTCTACTTCTGGATGATATTTTAAGTTGCGACATCTCACACACGGACACTTAATTTTGGTACTGCCCATGTACTGAGGGAACGCCTTAGCAAACTACAGGAACTGCTGTACACCCTCTATGAATTCATCCCGTACACCACACATGTCATCAGGATGATGGTTGTACATCCACGAACGATTCTGTAAGTAGTAATTCATATCCATATCCAATTGAGGATAATTCTGTAAGATAGATACATGCACATTGCAGTCAGTGAATGAATGTTAAGGCAGTTTAGATATGGGTGCGCAATTTAGATAGAGGTCAGTAGAGAGTGACAGTTTAGAGAAAACTGAGATTATTGGTGAGGTATAATTGTACTTGTAGGAGTACACGACACCAACTGTCCAATATCGACCCTTTGGGTCTACAAGAGTTACTTCACTCAGTTTGTCAAGACAAGTAAAACTTTTTAAATTAATACCCAATATCGACACTTTGGCCTGTGCTTGAGCAGTATCCTAACTCAAACTATCTATCATAACTAATAAATTAATATCCTACTTTAACATCTACTAACTCTCATATTCCTTCTAACATAAACTAATATCCTAATCTTAACTAACCCTTTAACTGAAACTAATATCTAAACAATGCTAATCATGAACTAACACCCTAACATGGAAATCCACACTGCTCAAGCACAGGCCATAGGCCAAGTTATAAGGCAAAATGCAGGCAACTTCCTGTAGCTACAAGGTAAAACCAAATGTTGACGGTATATATACCGTCAACATTTAAAAAGTTTACTTGTCTTGACAAACTGAGTGAAGTAACTCTTATAGGCCCAAAAGGTACTCTATACACTCTTACTTATGCAAGCCTTTTGAGGCAATCAGTGTTATACTAGATTTCCAAAAAAAATCTATAACTCTGATAGGCCCAAAAGGCTTGGCATAAGTAAGTTTAATTTCTAGAGAATGGCTCAAAATACTGTACCAATTATACCTATATTTCTAAGATACTCTATACACTCTAGGTACTAGGACTGAACTAACTCTCTAACACTCTAATGACACTCACTCACATATACCCACTCTTACTTAGGAATACTAAGATCTGACACATAGTAAGATCTGACACATATAGAAAAGAGAATAGTAGGGAGTTTCTCTCCTCTAGACCCTCAATTTATAGGTACAGGCTAGAGCACTGTCTGCCATAGATGATGCTCTGATTTTCAAAAAATTATGCGTCGATGACACTTCAATTGAAAGCGATGAATCTTGCACCTTGATTCATGTGACATGCGACTGTTAAGTGCAAAATAGATGCCTCAATTTTTGCATCAATATGCCAACATCGCTCAAACTTTCAAAAAGATTGTCTGTTCATGATCACATTGGTTTACCCCTTTTTTTGGTACTTCAACAACCTTATTTTTTGCTTAAAAACTTATACTGTATATATGAGGATGGAAAGGGAAGAGGGAGAGTAGTCCCCTTATAGAGAGCTTAGTCATATTTTAAGGGGGTGGCTTATCGCACAAGCGTCCATGACATAAAGGTACATGGGTGCTCACGCGGGTAAATGTGTTTGTTCTCGCCCGCAGTAATAGAACAAGCACGCACGTACGAGTAGTTATAGATCTGGTGCGCCCCTAGTGGTTGTGTTTCTCAAGAACATAAACGCGTATGCGGGTGGGTTTAGTACGGGTGTGCGACTAGCGGTACATAGGTATATGTGCTCACCCATGACTAAGAACAAGAGCAAACATGTACATGCCCGAACAAAGATAACGTTTATGATCGATCAAAAAAATGACCTTGGATGCGCTAAAATCAATCGAGAATCGAATTAAAACCGATTTAGATTTTTTTTCCTATTGAGTTAAAAACCAGAACTTACAAGTCTTAGTCTTGGGTTCTTAGCGACCATCTTGCTAGAGTTGTTACTTGGTCAAGAGGATCTTATTTTAATTATCCCATTTTTTGATGGGCTCATCTTTGGACTAATAGGATATGTTCCCAAATATTGGTCCTCAAAATCATGCTAGGTATCGTTAAGTATACCTATTCTTAACGTTATTATTATTATTATTATTATTATTATTATTATTATTATTATTATTATTATTCACACGCCCACCGATACTCTAAACAGTTACTAACACTCAGATCTGAAAACTACCCTAGTGGTGATTACCAAGTATGTTTTATTTTCTTATAGTGGTGTATGTGTGTGTCGTGTGTGTCGTATCTGTGTGTGTGCATGTCGTGTATGTCGTATCGTGTCTGTGTCAGCACGTCAGGAGGAGGGAGTTAGGGTTAGGGTTTACCTGCCTTGGTCGGAGTCGGGTCGGGGTCGCCGGGACTGGAGCAGCGGTGGAGACGGGTTGGCGTCAGAGTCGGGTCGGCGTGACGAGGGGAATCAACGGTGGAGGGGGGACGCCGGAGGAACGGGGGTCACCGCAGGGAAGGGGGTCACCGCGGGAAGAGGGTAGCCGGAGGGAGGGGTCACCGGAGGGAGGGGGTCCCCGGAGAGGAGAGATAAAGGGGAAGAGAAATTTGGGGAGCGGAAGATGGAAAATTTTGGGTGAAAGAAAATAAAAGATCGATCGGGTGGAACCCTATATGAAACATTTTAGCGACGTCCTTAAAGGACGTCGCTAAACGTCGCTATTAAATAAAAAATTGGCGACGTCCCTAATGTGGAGTCGTAAAACGTCGCTGAGTTAAACAAAACAACGACATTCTGCGACTAGACCGCGACATCAGCTTTCAAAGCGTAATGTGTAGCGCTAACGGTCGCTAAACGTCGCTGATAGTGACGTTCAGTGACGTTTTTATACAACGTCGCTAAATTCACAAATATTACCTACGTATATGACTTGCGTCGCTAAATTCGTCGCCAATATGACTTATTTTGGTAGTGATGCTAGAGCATATGCATTGGTCTCGGATAACTTGTGCACAAGTAAAATTTGTCACTCGAGTGGTATCTGGGGGCACATGGAACCACTCGGCCTAGGAGAGATTAGGGCGTCCATGTGAAAATGGAAGTCGATATCTGAGTCCTTAGCGACGAGCTGAAACAAAGAGTCACAACGACTAATCATGGGATTTTCCATGGACCATCATATAGATAAGTGTTGATTGGTGCAGAGCTGAACTGGAGAGTCACAGCTGCCAATCAAGTCTGCATGTATCAAGAATGTTTTGCTAAGAGCTAACGATGCAGAGACGAACATGAAATAAGAATGTTGGTTATGTTATGTTTATGCTAATTATTGTCTTATGCAGGGATGAATGTCGGCTATGGATAAGAATCACTAAAAAGTGATATGTACGTGTTGCTTAAGTTTTCTATATGAATTGCTTGAAAAGGTTAATCTATTGCAAGAATTGCTATATATCGTCCCAAGAAATTATGATAATCATGCTTGTAATTTGCCTGTGAATGTCTTGAATAAGAGAAAAGAATGATAATGCTGTTGTCCCTAATAAAATAATATGGTTCATGAAATACGCTGCGTACTGCACATGAAATAAATAGTCATCGTGCTTGAATTGAATAGTCCCTTGTATGCTTCAAATGAAATGAAATGAATTGTGACTTTTTAAAGATATTTTCAAAGAATGTAAACTGACTCTGTATGCATGAAATGAATATAGGTAAAAGTAGCAAGATCATATAACAAGAAATATTTTCTCACTAAATAAATAGTGATCGTTTCAGACAAATATAGCTCTTCGTTCACAATCACCAATATGCCGATATACTGACCCACCATCAGTCTGCATGTAGGTGCAAGACGCATCGAGAAGGATAGTCTGAAGCGATAGCCCGAGCCTCATCCTCAGGAGCCATAAATTAGAAGAGATGCCAAGAGAAGGCCATCCGCTGCAAGAGTTGGTTTTATATATAAAGGAATATAATATATGGGAACGGGATCATTGTAATCTGTAAAGTTCTGAGAGAATATAAACATTATATCGAAGAGAATTGAGAGCTTGTAGTATGTTCAAATAAAATCAATAAAGAGATTATTTCTTGTTACTATTGTATTTAATTCATATATCTGTAAAATATCCGATGCTGCTTTAAATATCTGTAATATATTCCGCTGCGTATTATCAATCTTGTCTATCTTATCCTATTACAGGTCTTGGCCTCGTACAAGTGCAACTTATGCTTGCACGGCATCACGTCCAAGCAAGGACGAACGGTCTCACAGAGTCCGAAGTGAGGACGAACGGACTCTGCGGGATCGGGGCATGACACACGCATGTCTTGACTCATCTGTGTCATGCTTATACTTCTTGTGACTCAATCGACACCGTGCATACGGATTGCTGCTCAGCACACCGACTCATCTATATGAAAGGTTACTGGCAATTCAAGTCATCTTGGACATAGCTAGGAGAGACGGTTGGTCGATCAATGCAGGTAGCTAGTCCCACTGAAATTAAGCCCATCGAATTCCTGGTTACACATTCATCTAACACTATGTCGCCAACCATTGGCCCTTTGTGTTTCCGCAAGTTGGATTCGAGCAACACGTTCGGATCCTATGCATCTTTCTAGATTTGGTAATTTTTTCTCTAATCAACTATCCCGGATGTCATGTAAGAAGGTGGATAAAAAGCGAGAGAGAAAGAGAGAGAGAGAGAGAGAGAGAGAGAGAGAGAGAGTCCTAGGTTGTAACCCATCTGACGATCCTCCGACGAAGAGCAAATTTTTTTTATAGAGGTTTGCTAGAATAGAAAATTAAAGCTTACATCTCTTTTATTTTGGACTATTTATATAGAATGGGGTGTGGAGGTCTGCTGGAGCCTTAAGTTACATTATTTATGAGTTTACTTGTAGACATTTCTTATGCTTCCTCCTATAGTTAGACTTATTTGTTAATAGTAATTTCTTGAATTTTTTTAAGCTCAATTTTACATAAAATCTTAAACTGATTTTTATTGGAGTACGTTATCCTTTTGGTATATTCCCAACAAATACCTCTAAGCTCGTTGGTATGTAGAACCAGTACTTCAAACAACCTTAGGATAGATTATGCACTATCTTTTGAGTTGTATTGGTATCCTTAATTTCACCATCTCTTACTTTTTCCCTCCATCAACACCATTAATTTGACTATTATTTTGTTGGAGTCCAGTCTGGATTTGGTAATAACATATTTATGGAGGCCAAATCTGATTAAATATTTGATTTAATTTGATTTGGATGTCCATAATTAGTGTTGGGCTATTTGAGATATAATATGATTCTTATTTAAGGGTTTTCTATTTAAGAGATCCTATTATATTCTGAAATAGAATGTTGATGGGCTATTTTAGGTGTAGTAGGATTCTTATTTGAGGGCTTCCTATTTAAGAAATCATATTATGACATAAAATAGGTTTTTTTTCATCCTATATATATGGGGTGAGGGTGGAGGCACAAAGCACAGTACAAAAAGTGGAGATTCGAGGTGCTCGTCCACAGAAAATCTAAGAGAAAGTTTCGTACTTTTCTCTTAGGACTTCGCCATCCAAGACAGAAAGAAGAAGAGATCTAATCGAGGGATCGTCAACTTCGGTTAGGGAGATTGCTACGGGTTGGTGAGCGATTTCAATTGTAATCTTATTTTTCTTCTTGAGTGTGGTGAGGGTTTGAACCTATTAGGGCTTCAACATTAGTTTTTGTCAATCTTATAATTTCATCCGAGTTATAGAGATTAGGATTTGTCCAGGTGACGTAGTCACCGTCATATACTTGTCTTTATCTGTGCTTGGTGTCTGTTAGACGGAGGTTGGTTATTTCAGGTGGGTTGACCTAAGTTTCTGCTGTGGCAACGTCTTAGACACGGTATCGGAGCGCAAGAGGGCGTATCCGATTTCCAACATCTGGTATCAGAGCTTTGGAGGTTCTGACAACCATGTCTACGAAGCAGATGAACACTCGTATGATCACCCTCACAGGAGGAAACTGGACGATTTGGAAGCCAAGGATGGAGGATCTAATCTGGTGCAAGGACTTGCATGGTCCGTTGGATGGCGACAACGCAAAGCCAATGGATAAAGCTACTGAAGATTGGAAATGACTGGATCGGAAGGCCGTTGGATTCATCCGCCAATATTTGGATGATTCGGTGTTTCACCACGTGTCCATGGAGAGTTCAGCAAAAGAATTATGGGAGAAGCTGCATTCGCTGTACGAAATGAAGACAGCTGGCAACAAGGCGTTTCTTATTCGCCAACTCGTCAACTCGAAGTTCACGGAGGGTGCCCCAGTGGCACAACATCTGAACGAGGTTCAGGGTATAATCAATCAGCTGTCTGCAATGAAGATCGTGATTGATGTTGAGCTTCAGGCCCTACTGCTCTTGAGTTCTCTGTCGGAAAGCTGGAAGACGTTGGTGGTATCGGTGAGCAACTCCGCGCCTGATGGAGTTGTCACGGTGGAGGCAGTCAAAAGTAGCTTGTTGAATGAGGAGGTCCGGCACAAGCAAGTGGAATCGTCGCAGGAGTCTGCTCTGGTGACTTCCTACGGGAAGGGAAGACCCAATTCACAGACGAGGACAGAGGGAGTTCTCGAAATCTTACGATTGTGGACCGCAAGAAGGGCTGCTATCACTGTAGCGAAAGGGGTCATATCAAGAGGAACTGCATGAAGCCCAAAGCTGAGAAGACAAAAGGCAAGGACGATTAGGAGGATCTCACAGTAATAGGAGATATCATTATCGTAGCAACCGACGCAGAAGAACCTTGTGGCATGTGTCATGACGGCGATTGGGTCATGGACACGGGAGCGTCGTATCACGCCACTCCACATATGAGGATCTTCACGTCATACCACGACGGCAGGTTTAGACGTGTGAAGATGGACGATAATGGGACGACTGCAGTTGTAGGCATCGGTAATGTGCACTTGACAACGGAGCTCGGTGATAAGCTCGTTCTCAAAGGTGTGCAACATGTACCGAGTTTGCTCTACAACTTGGTTTTGGTAGGAAGGCTGTGTCACGCCCCGCTCCCGTTGGAGCGATCGTCCTCGCTAAGGCATGATGTCGCACGAGCCTAGATTGCGCTCGTGCAAGGCAGGTTCCATAACAGTCGATTTCAGCGGCTGCGACAGGGTCGTCGCACAGAAGTCCCGAGCAGAGACATTGAATAATAGCAACAGAATTTAGAAAGCAAACACAAGTCATTGCAAAACACTCTTTTATTGATATTGAAACAAAGGTTACAATGGGGCGCAAGGCCAAGATTATAAGTCTTTCAAGCTTACTCAATGCTCACTCATCTCACATTACAAGTCACTCAGCACTCTCTCATCTCTCAATACAAGTCTTGAACCAGCGGAAGCTTTGGAAGGCGACATTCATACATTATATCCCGTATAAGTCTTGACTCCATGCGACCGTACGCTTCGAATCGCCAAGGAACTCCGTGCCTCGACGCATCCAAGCGAGCTCCACGCCACGAGCTTCTACCTGTGCCTGCACATGAAAACTATGTGGGTGTCAGTACTCAACTGTACTGGTGGGATGAGCTCCTCGCCCATCCATACAAAACCAACACGTTTGATTTACTTCGTGAAACATAGTCCCTTCTTATCAATTGCCTTTCTAGTCTTGTCTTAGGATCAGTTTTAGGACCGACGCCTTGGCCTATTTTGTGTCTCTAGACCATCCCGTGCTTGCAACATCAATGTTAACCTATCAAGTCGTGTTTGCCTTACGGCCCAAAATTAGAGATGCAACTACACGATAGACTCCTTTTCTATGTGACCGTGCTACAAAATCCATATTGAGGCCGTGCCTCGTATTTCAGTAAGACTAAATAAACCACATCGCCGCCTCGCGGTCTATGCTAATTTTGATCACCAACTGACCCAATCAAGAATTTTGGGCTAAGTGTCACTCGACCGACTTGCCTTACGGCGATTCCTGACTTAAACTCGAACAACTCAAACCCAACTTATACAACTCAGATATCAACACTTGAGACTCGATGCCACATCTCGTGCCAAAGTACGTCGCCTATGTTGTAGCTATTCTTAGGCCCAAACATTTGCGTTCTAACTGTACACACATTCAATAACTCAACTCAATCCAAAGGCATACACGCGGATCGCCGCCATGTCGACTCATCTATATGATTTGGTCACTGACTCCCAGAGCCATTGTGGACTCCCTTTTAGCTGAGTATAGGATGGACCGGTTCGTATAGCTAGCCCTAATGGACGTCCACCGAATACTTTGCCCCAGGCGCAGCTATTTTAGACTTCCAGAGCCATTTTTGTTTCCTTAGGCCGCATCGGTCCCGTGGTGCTATGGGTTGCCGTGCGGGGAAACTCTACCTTGTCGACAAGTTGTCCATGACCATGCAAGACTCGACTCAAACTGACGTCTCACACAGTCAATCTACTTCTAGTGTTACCATCTCTTTTCAGGGCCAAGTTCAATACTTCTCACATCTGAGACCTTGCCTCGGCGACCCAGTCGCGAGCATTCTTCTTTCTTGCCTCGACGACCCAGTCGCGAGCATTCTTCTTTCTTGCCTCAACGATCCAGTCGTGAGCATTCTTCTTTCTTGTCCTATCATTTCACTCAACTCAAGAACAACTATATGAAACACTTTCCAAACTCAATGGATCAACCGTGGCCCGTGGCTTAAAACGCTATGTTCGTGCCATCGTGTCTTAGACCAACTTGAAACATTATGTGACACCACCGCCCAAATCATACTCTATATGACGAGCCTTACGATCGTGAGACTATGTGATTATACCCGGCCGTAGAACTCATAGGGCCGTGCCTGCTACTACTCCTGTTAGCTTAACGTAACTCGCCTAACTTACTTTGCAACAACTTGACGAGCAAAGGCTGCGTCAAGCCTTGCGTCGTGGGAACGTGCCGTGCACGCATTTGAATTTAAACAACCAAGCTATTTGGGGTACCTAGACTTATGCCACAAGCCGTGTAATACAACTTAACCCGTTAGACGAGCAGAGGCTATGCCACGCCTTGGGCGATGAGATCGTGCATGCTTTATGAAGCATTTCTGTGGGCGACGCCTAAGAATTTGGCAAACTCTTAGGTTGTGGTGAATCCCAACTTTTCCTACTCCTAAGCCACGGGACGAAGGACCGAGTGTCATTTTCAAAGCACGCCATGCACCAACTCTAAGACGATCGTTAGACCTTTCGAAATTCTAACTCAATTCGACCCGTCGGGATTATTCCCTTATCTATGTTGATTCGTCTCTTTTATTATCAAGCCTACTTGTGCAAGTTGAAAACATGCGATTTATTATGTAAAGGCAAAGATGAGGCAAGTTTACCGAAACTACCGCACCGGAGCGAGCGATCGTCTCGACCGAGCGATGTCTCTGAGCAGCCGTTGCAAGGCTAAGTTCGAACGCCGTTGGCGTTCCTATTCCTCCGATTGACTGAGCGGGACGGGGCACTACATCATATACCACTCAGAAAAAGTTTCGTCCTCGAAACTAACTGAGTACTTACTTATTGACTTATCACTTTACTCAAAATTCAAGAACTCTTGCACACACTACGCCTATACGTTTCCAAAATCTGAGCCACGCTCGTGCTACCCTCAATCTTTCCTTCAAAACTCACGATCTCAAAATCCTCGACACTTTCCCGTTCCTCAAGTCTCAATTGATTCAACGTATCACTTAGTTGGATCATGCACATATTTTAGGCGTCTCCAAAATACATGTATTTCAACCAAGTCTCGTGATAGCGAATCCTCCATCACTACTCGAGTCGGATCGTGCACATATTCGGACATCCCTGATATACGTGCATTTCAACCGAGTCTCGCGAGTCGTGCCTCCACAAATCCTACCACTTCATACTCGGATGTCTGTCTAACCGCTAGGCTATGTCTTTCCGTCAGTATTGGAATCATAGTTCCCAAACAACAATATCAATGCTGACCCCATCCTAAGGTCAAACCAATTTGATAGTACGGGGGTTTGCTACCCAAGCTCGCATCACTCCAATTTCTAAACTTCGAGCATAGATTGCCTACGCACACCCCAACATTTGTCGTACGGGGTCCGAGTCGTTCAGCAAAGCCATCCTACGATAACTCACGTTTCAACCAATTCTTTGACATCTCAATATCGCTCGTTCAACAAACCATCTTCGCATAGTCTGTCCCTTCAAACACGTTCGATATAGTTCGTCTATCAATCCTTCTCAATTCAAGCACGCTATGACGCAAATTATCGCTAACAAAAATTTCACATTCTATATTCCCTAAGTCATCTATTCTAATTCATGCAATCGATCATAAGGTCGTCTGACTTAACAATACATTTTGTCCCGATGTTACGCGAGTCAGACTATCCACGGTAGGCATGAATTACCATGCATGCTCTCGCGGGATAATCATCCTCATCGGGATGTAACTCTTGTTCGAGTCTATACTAATTCATTCTTGATGTACGGATTGGACCTACTCAATCCTCAAGTTTATTTCATTCATCAATTGCAAGTCCTAACATCCTCAAATTTTCCTTCGCATTAAACCGACAAGTCGAGACA
The DNA here is from genome assembly GCA_029216955.1 of Iris pallida. Lineage (NCBI taxonomy): Eukaryota > Viridiplantae > Streptophyta > Magnoliopsida > Asparagales > Iridaceae > Iris > Iris pallida. The sequence continues at coordinate 95,297 of JANAVB010004630.1, read as the reverse complement.
ATCAAAGTTGCCGCATCCTGATTTTTCCGAGTTCGATCATTCCCGCGACATGAATCACCATGTCAGCGCTCACGCGGAACGATCGTCCCAAATCCGACACAACGTATGTGCGAGGCTAAAGATGCACTCACGCAAGACAAGATCGTCGACGTTGTGGCTATCAGCGTAACCATCAAGGCACGATCATTTTCATCCAATATTCATCTCAATCAAAATTCTAAGTATTACATCCAACCGAACAATAACACTCGTACGATCGTCATTCGCCGAGTCAGAGTACCCCCGAGTTATCGCATATCGATCTTTGATACGCCTCAATACCATCGACGATATGCGTAACTTGACGATCTTCCTTTGCAACCAAATTTCGAGTCGTACGAATGATGATATCGTTCGACTGGATAATCTCCTCAACATTCAAATTCAAGTTCGATCATTATCCCTCGAATCATTCACACATTAATTTCCTCAAACCCGAGTTCACGTATTGTTCATCCGTCTATCTTAATTCATCGACCAATGTATTTTCTCAATTTGCATCTCCCTTTGCTAACTCAAATTATCGAGCAACATTTAATCCAATTCTTAGAGTCATTCGCGTAACTTCAAAATCAAACCTTTCATGCACGCTATCTACCTGTCGTGCTAACTTTTCGTATACGATCCGTATCAATTTCCTCGATCAAGTTATCCATTCGCTATACCTTAACTTTTCTTCAATTCGATTTCTCCTACTCAATCGTTTTTGCATTTCATACTCGCACAATCCTCAATTCCGTGCATGTTCCGTGGGTGTTATTTCTAATTTGTTCGAATATACTTATCAAACTTTATGACAACAACTCACTCAATCTAAGGCTTTGCATATGTGCGACGCTTGCTGATAGACTCATCGACACCCCAAATCCTCAGTCGATCGATCGACATCCCTGAGGCTATCGTATACACCACCCAGGGATGAAGTTATTAAACAAATCCTTAACTTATCATTCGATTCACAATTCTATCTCCTTAAATTTTTGTTCGAACGGTTCCTTAAATTTTAAGCACGCTTACCTATATCGCATCGACGATAACATCGTCGTTCGATAGCACCCTATCAATAATCATCCCATTTACTCAATCAAGTCTAACTCATTCTTGTCCAACCCAATTCGAATCCTGCACTCGACTCCTCTAAGGTCGACGCAAATCCTTAGTGTATATGCCCAGCCCGACTTAGCCAATAGGGGTGCAACTCGGGCGGGTTGGGTCGGGCTTGAGGTCAACCCGAGCCCAACCCGATGAATCATAAGTCTAGCCCGAGCCCAAGCCCGGCCCGACCTCGGGTTAAACATATGAAGCCCAAGACCAAGCCCGAAGGATCGAGTTTGGCTCGGGTTGAACTCGGGTTCGGTCGGGTCCATCGAGTTTATCGGACTCTAATATAATATTTGAAATAATTTTAAACAAAAGTAATATTAAACACATAATCAAATAGCAATAAAGTCTTGATCATTGAAAATTACAAACTAAATTAAGATTTATGATAAGGAGTTGAAGAGTTTGGGTAGAAAAATTTAGGATTTAAATTTTAAGAAATATGAAAATATATATATATATATATATATATATATATATATATATATATATATATATAAAAGTCGGGTTTCGATTTCTTCGGATAACCCGACACATGAACCCGAGCCCAACCCAATTTTTGATCGGGTTGAAATATTTTAACCCATATCCGAACCCGAACCCGAGTATCTTCAACCCTAACCCAACCCATTAACGGGTTTACCCGATCGGGTTCGGGTTTAGCCCGCCCAAGTTGTACCCCTATTAGCCAACCGTGCTTACGCGAACCATCTTTTTGTTTCTTGTCAAAAACTGTTCTCCTATGTTTTGCAAATTATGTAGACTTATTGTATGGACATCCCGTGGGACATTTGAGAGAGAGCGTACCAACGATAACAATTTACGGAAGCAACAGAGTTTTGTGAAAACATCAAAGTTAAAGAATTCAATCGATAGTCCAAGGACGTAAAGCCGTGCTCTGATACCATTGTGTCACGCCCCGCCCCCGTAGGAGCGATCTTCCTCGCTAAGGCATGATGTCGTACGAGCCTAGATTATGCTCGTGCAAGACGGATTCCATAACGGCCGATTTCAGCGGCTGCGACGGGGTCGTCGCACAGAAGTCCCGAGCAGAGACATTGAATAATAGCAGCGGAATTTAGAAAGCAAACACAAGTCATTGCAAAACACTCTTTTGTTGATATTGAAACAAAGGTTACAATAGGGCACAAGGCCAAGATTACAAGTCTCTCAAGCTCACTCAATGCTCACTCATCTCACATTACAAGTCACCCAGCTCTCTCTCATCTCTCAATATAAGTCTTGAACCAGCGGAAGCTTCGGAAGGCGACGTTCATACATTATGTCCCGTATAAGTCCAGACTCCATGCGGCCGCACGCCTCAAAACGCCAAGGGACTCCATGTCTCGACGCATCCAAGCGAGCTTCGCGCCACGAGCTTCTACCTGTGCCTGCACATGAAAACTATGTGGGTGTCAGTACTCAACTGTACTGGTGGGATGAGCTCCTCGCCCACCCATACAAAACCAACACGTTTGATTTACTTCGTGAAACATAGTCCCTTCTTATCAATTGTCTTTCTAGTCTTGCCTTAGGATCAGTTTTAGGACCGATACCTTGGCCTATTTTGTGTCTCTAGACCATCCCGTTCTTGCAACATTAACGTTAACCTATCAAGTCGTGTTTGCCTTACGACCCAAAATCAGAGACGCAACTACACGATAGACTCCTTTTTCATGTGACCGTGCAACAAAACCTATATTGAGGCCGTGCCTCGCATTTCAGTAAGACTAAATAAACCACATCGCCGCCTCGCGGTCTATACTACTTTTGATCACCAACTGACCCAATCAAGACTTTTGGGCTAAGTGTCACTCGACCGACTTGCCTTGCAGTGATTCCTGACTTAAACTCGAACAACTCAAACCCAACTTATACAACTCACATATCAACACTTGAGACTTGATGCCACATCTCGTGCCAAAGCATGTCGCCTATGTTGTAGCCATTCTTAGGCCCAAACATTTGCGTTCTAACTGTACACACATTCAATAACTCAACTCAATCCAAAGGCATACACGCGGATCACCGCCATGCCAACTCATCTATATGATTTGGTCACTGACTCCCAAAGCCATTGTGGACCCCCTTTTAGCAGAGTATAGGATGGACCGGTTCGGGTAGCTAGCCCTAATGAGCGTCCACCAAATACTTTACCCCAGGCGCAGCTATTTTAGACTCCAGAGCCATTTTTGTTTCGTTAGGCCGCATCGGTCCCGTGGTGCCACGGGTTACCGTACGGGAAAACTCTACCTTGTCGACAAGTTGTCCATGACCATGCAAGACTCGACTCAAACAGACGTCTCACACAGTCAATCTACTTCTAGTGTTACCATCTCTTTTCAGGGCCAAGTTCAATACTTCTCACATCTGAGACCTTGCCTCGGCGACCCAGTCATGAGCATTCTTCTTTCTTGCCTCGACGACCCAGTCGCGAGCATTCTTCTTTCTTGCCTCAACGACCCAGTCGTGAGCATTCTTCTTTCTTGCCCTATTATTTCACTCAACTCAAGAACAACTATTTGAAACACTTTTCAAACTCAATGGATCAACCGTGGCCCTTAAAATGCTAAGTCCGTGCCATCGTGTCTTAGACCAACTTGAAATATTATGTGACACCACCGCCCAAGTCATACTCTATATGACGGGCCTTACGATCGTGAGACTATGTGATTATACCCGGCCATAGAACGCATAGGGCTGTACCTGCTACTACTCCTGTTAGCTTAACGTAACTCGCCTAACTTACTTTATAACAACTTGACGAGCAAAGGCTGCGTCAAGCCTTGCATCGTGGGAACGTGCCGTGCACGCATTTGACTTTGAACAACCAAGCTATTTGGGGTACCTAGACTTATGCCACAAGCCGTGCAATACAACTTAACCCGTCAGACGAGCAGAGGCTATGCCACGCCTTGGGCGATGAGACTGTGCATGCTTTATGAAGCATTTCTGTGGGCGACGCCTATGAATTTGGCAAACTCTTAGCTTGTGGCGAATCTCAACTTTTTCTTCTCCTAAGCCACGGGACGAAGGACCGAATGTCATTTAAAAAGCACGCCATGCACCAACTCTAAGACGATCGTTGGACCTTTCTAAATTCTAACTCAATTCGACCCATCGGGATTATTTCCTTATCTATGTTGATTCGTCTCTTTTATTATCAAGCCTACTTGTGCAAGTTAAAAACATGCGATTTATTATGTGAAGGCAAAGATGAGGCAAGTTCACCGAAACTACCCCACCAGAGCGAGCGGTCGTCTCGACCGAGCGATGTCTCTGAGCAACCGTTACAAGGCTAAGTTCGAACGCCGTTGGCGTTCCTATTCCGCCGATTGACTGAGCGGGACGGGGTACTACAGGCTGGCAGATGATGGCTGTCACAGTCTGTTTGGGGACAAAGATTGGATGCTTACGAAGGGTTCCCAACAGCTGGCCCGGGGAGATTTATGTTGTGGTATGTACAGGCTCAAGCCGCTGAGATGTACAGGTAGGCCACAGACACCGGATGGAGGCTCAAGGGGTGCTTGACCGGAGGTGGATCGTCGAGAACTTGCTGAGGAGGGGCTTCTAGGTGCTTTGAGGGATACGGAGGATTCGGTTTGTCGAGGCAAAGCGACGGATGGTGGTGAGTCAAAGAATGAGGGTCAGTCTGTCGGTCCCATGACAGCTAGTCGGTCTCCAGGTGGTAGTTGCTTTACGGATCCAATTTTGGCGACGAGTGGTTTTCCAAAGCTTCACGGAGCGACATCGATTTCAGCAGTTCGAAGCCAGAAAAGAGATCAAGATTTGCAGCAAACTCAATCTGAGGCGGGAGCATCATCATTCACACAGTTCAGGGGGAGCTGTGGGTCATCGACGTCATACACAGTGCATGATATTCTGCTCGAGGACGCATGTGTATGGGGGAGCTTCTGTCACGCCCCGATTCGTAGAGTCATTAATCGATCTTCCTCGCTTGGGCATGATGCCGTACAAGTCTGGTTTTGTACTTTTACAAGGCAAAGGTGGTACATAATTGATTATCTTCAAATAGGAATACATCGCAGCAGCAGAAGTTATCACGTCCCGATTCATAGAGTCATTTATTCACATGTTTTATCTCTTGGAATCGATCGTCCTCGCTTGGGCGTGATGTCGTACAAGTCTGGTATTGTACTTGTGCAAGGCAAAGATGGTACATAATTGATAATCTTCAAATAGAAGCACATTACAGCGGCAGAAGCAGACAAATTAAAGTTAATGAGGATAATCTTTCTCATTGAATAGGTTACATCACTTCTTTATAGAAGCAGAAATAAAAAGGATAACTTGAAGTCACATAGAGATATATAGAACTTTATTCTCTTTATTGAAAATTGAAGAAGAGTACAAGACCTGTATTTAAATACAATGCTTACAACCAATCTCACTTTACATTGAAAGCCAACTGAACAATGCTATACAGCTTACATTTGATACTTGGATACATTGGATTACAACTCGATATACCGACTTGGCTTACAGCTCACTAGTACAACTGATTACAATGTTCCATACATTATGTCCTTTGTAAACAGAAGACATCATCTTGTACAAGGAGAGCTTCTGTATGCCCAACAAATCTTCGATGCCGCGGGACCAATCAAGCCAATCTTCGTGTGTAGAACATCCCAAGCACAAGCACCTGCCCACAAAACGTAGGTCAGCACATCATCTATGTACTGGCGAGCAGAATCCAACCTACTCGCCTAAGACAACATTTATTAACCATTTAAGCAACATTTATTACACTATAACAAAAAGGCCTATTAATAACGCTCGATAAAACGTATTGATGACGCCTGCTACCTAAGCGTTATCAAAGTTCAAAATACCTTTTTTCTACGACAGTTTGAGCTAATTTTGGGCTTTTTATAATGTTTATAAAACAAAGCGTTATTAATATTTTAGAGCGGTGGCAAACTTGTAATAAGTTTTCTGTAAAATCCTTTCCACCCTCGCAATATTTTGAGGCTCAAGCCTCCGCCCCCTTCTCATTCCCTCTCAAAATCCCTTCTCCTTCCCTCTCATCTCCACTCCCCTTCTCCTCCTCTTCCTTCCTCTCACCAAACCCTAATCTTCTCCTCCTCCTTCTTTCAATCCTCCACATCGTCGTCCTGTGCTTAGTTTCCTCCTCCGCTTCTCGATCCTGGAATCCTAAATTTTCCCCCATCCCCACCAAACCCTAGATTCTCTCCGATCTGCTGAACCTCGGGCACAGGGCAGGCGAAGCGATGTACGACGGCGAGGGGTCCCACGATGCCTCCGCCGGCGGCGGACAGGAGATGGAGGACGCGGTGGCGACGGGGCCCCGGTTCTTCGAGCTATCGATACGGATGGTTGCTGCCGACCGGGTCCTCGATGGGCTGGACCCGAGCTCGATCCGGCTTCCCGCCTATTTCTTCGACGTCTATGACGGATACGGCGGTGCCCAGGTGCTAAAGCCGTCGGCTTTTCGATACTGTGTGAATTTTTTATTATAGATTTCTTATGTTTTTTTGGGGGGATTTCAATTAGGTTGCGGATTACTGCCGGGATCGAATCCACTCGGCGCTGGTGGAAGAGCTTCAAAGAGCGAGAGCAGACGGCTCGGGAGAGCAGAAGCAGTGGGAGAGGGCGTTCGTTGAATGCTTTCGGCAGGTGGACGGCGAGGTTGGAGGAAAAGCGAGGAGGAGCGCCGGCGGCGGCAGAGATGACGGCAACAGCGTCCGTTCTGACCTGCCCCCGGATCCTGTTGCTCCGGAGACGGTCGGGTCGACTGCTGTCGTCGCCGTTGTCTGCTCCTCGTACGTCATCGTCACCAACTGCGGCGATTCGAGGGCGGTGCTGTGCCGCGGGAAGCAGCCCGTCGCCCTATCGATAGATCACAAAGTTAGTCCAATGCACTTTAGGGTTTATTAGGGTTTTTTTTGATTATTTGTTGGTGACTTTGGGGTAGTAGAAATTGATTTCAGATTTATGGTTCAGCCAAATAGAGAAGACGAGTATGCGAGGATCGAAGCCGAGGGAGGGAAAGTGATTCAACAGGAGGAGGAGGAGGAGGTATGTTCTCCATTCAACCGATAGATTTCACAATCATCTGTCACATAGTGTACATCTAAAAGATGGGGTTCCTTACCAGTAGTCTCCCTGGTGCTAAATCATTATTAGTTCAACTCTTAAGCTCTTCAAGAATCAAGACATAATTCTATGGAAGTGTGGATGGCCATTATGATGATAGACATCATTTGAAGCCCTGCTTATCTTATGTGTGTAGGGCAAGCTATACTTTATGAAGCTTACATAATACGAACATCGTTGAATATTGAAGATAAGTCTTTGCCATAGTTTCATTTGATACATGTAATTCATACTGTGCTTCTGCAATAATTTTCTAAAGGAAAAATCTTATGTTTTCTTATCTGTTTGTAGACATAAAAATTTTGTGCACATGAACGTTGCCGAATGATATCCTTTGTGAAAGTAGAAGGCCAATATGGTATAGTGCTCTGCCTTGCCTTGAAAGTATTGATCTAAACGACTTATGAGAGTTAATGAGTCTATGGGATGGTCTAATAAATGTTGCCAAGGGATCCTTTAAAACACTCAATTAATTTTATTTGAATGTTTGATTGTTATTGTTGTCATATACAGTGCTAAGTTTTTGGATTTGTATTGGTTTATGATGTCATTATCTTTTGCTGGGATGTGTCTAGCTTCTTAGCAAAGTTATTATTGCAATCCCTAATACAGTGCAAACATAGGCCCAAATTAATTTCTCCCGGAAATAAACTCATGTTTGCATAATTTCTAAGAAGAGAACACAAAAATGACATTTAGCATGTAAGAGATCTTATGTTTTCAATTATCAATAGATAATGCATGGATACTGATTGGATAAAAAACATCATGCTTAACATTGCCTTTTCTATGGATTCCTACTGATTGGATCAAAAAACATTTTTGTTTTTTCTGTTTTTTTACGTACTGTCTTTTTAATATCATTTTGGTAAAAGGCAGATTGGAACATGAGCTATGGGTTCAATGATACTTCTAAGTTTATAGCAGATGAACATGCAAGGACTGGGCAAAGTTTTTATTATCCTTCATGGTATGAGCTATATGTTGACTGTATTCAAAAGTCTTTTTTCAAGTAGCATTCTCAGTTGTCATGAATTTTGAGATTTGTAACCCCCCTTCTACCCATGTTTGCTAGTTCTGGACTTGAAACATTCTAAGCTTTTCTATTTTTTTATTCAAATGGTACAAGTACTGTAAAATTTTCTTTTGTAGAACTTTATGAATGTGGTGCTCTTCAATATGTCTACATTTCAGGTGATGGTATCTCTGTAGCATTATCTGAAGTTATTTTGGAGCTTTGTAGGGTTTACTTTTTGCAGTGTTGCATAATTACTACATATTTTCTCTATATGTTGTTGTCATATTCGTTGTATTAGATTTCTTTTTCTTTTCCATATGTTGTTGTCATATTCGTTGTATTAGTCATTGATGTTTTTGAAGATTAGCTCATAGAGCTCTCTCTATTTTCAAATTTGTAAGTTGTTCTTATCTTAATGTGTTGATAATACTTGTTATAGATGCAGTGTTGGAATTGTAGCTAACTAGTATTAATTTTTCTTCTCAGGTGCACATGAAGATGCAACTATTATTGGAGTGGTGGGATTTGCTACACGTGATGTTGACAGTTTTGATGTGCTCAAGTTGAAGCCAAAGTAGTTACTTGTTTTGAGGAACCATTTAAGTAGTAGTTGTAAATATATGTATTTGGATACCCTATTTTGAGATAATGTAATGAAGATGGTGATATAACATTTCGATGTTTTCTTGTGAATATAGTTCAAAGTTGTTGTTTTAAAATTGAATTGAGAAGTTTTTGGAAAGTAATATATAATGTGCAGTATTAAGCGTTATAAATGTGATGAGTTCAGTAATATTGAGTGTTATAAATGTTCTCCATTGAGCTTATATAGATTATCTATTCATAACGCTTTCAAAATGTCCTGAATTGTGCACTATATATTAACTATTCATAACGCTTTTATAGAAACTATTCATGACGGTTTTTTTATAACGCTTTTAAAAAACATTTATAACACCTGTTTTCATAACGGTTGCTTTGGAAAAAAAGCGTCATGGTTCGTCATTAATGACGCTTTTTAGCCGTCATTAAAAGGGTTTTTTGTTGTAGTGTTAGAATGATCTTTCTATTTGGGACCTAGCATCAGTTTACAGTTCTTGAGCAGAAACATTGAAGTAAGTAAACATGTCATAGCATGGTATATCATTTCTTTGTATAAGGCATCATCTAAGCAACATTGAGTTAACACGTTGAACATATTATGGAAATACTTCCTGAAAGGCATCGTTTAGCATACTTGGTGCTATCATTCAACAGGTTATGGCAATGATCTAAAAGGCAATGCATTAGAAATTCATATTTAACATGTTGAGCATGTTATAGGGTCTCTCATTTTAAAGGCAACAACATAGCATCATTTCATTTAGCATGTTAAGCAGGCAAGTTGAACCAACATATACAATATCACAATTATGTGATTTCTTACCGATAGCCGACTCCTTATACCTGCATCAAATACAGGTTATCAGATATACTTACTCTGCCTGCACAAAACATTCATTAGTATGCATCCTGACTACATGGTCACTGGTGTTGTTAAACCATATGGACTCTTTTTATTTTATTTCATTTCAAGATAATGCGGTCAGCATAGTAGGTGGCGAGCCTCTATGCCACCCCGCCTTATCCGTGAGCACTCATCATTATTTCCTCGTAGGCCGAATCGGTCCCCAGGGCCCTAGGAACCGTTCGAGAAAATTAAAACTCAAACCTTGTATACAAGTTGTCCATGACCATGCGAATGCGTGTCCGACTCGATTGTGAACATAATCGCATGGTAAAATATATTAAAGAAAGTAAAGGCAACAGTGCATCATTAGTCATATTCAATGACTTATTCATCTCATCATTACCATCATTTCATTTGGTGATCTCAAGGATCCCATACTTCATCATTATTCATTCACTGCTTCATTGCAATGTTTTTCATCTCGTTCCTTTCAACAAGGAACATAACATTTATTTATTCTTTCATTGCTTATAAGGGACAGGCAACATTTCATATTCTTACAACAGTTATACAGAGAATACATGATTCTATTGTTTCATTCAGTTCATTGGGTCGATAGCATAGCCAGTTCATTTTTTATTCTATCATTCATAAGGCATCTCATTATTCAAGTGTTTTATTTGTTTCAGCAGCATTAAACATAAGGGACAATGTTATCAATTCATTCTCAGGCATCAAGTCACATTAGCAGTTCAATGTGTGGTATATTTTAATAATTCTCAGCGTAAGCATCTTTATTATTCAGCAACTAAAATATGGAACATTTAGGGACAATTTATAGCATTTCAATACTTCATTTATTAGGCATGATGGAGTTAGGAGGAAGAAGGACAGTTTCACTCACTTGCAATAAAGGATCTTCATATTCCGATCACACACAATTCCACTAAGCGTAGCTCCACCAGCGAGCTACGTTCCAATACCTATTTTGTCTAGCCAGCTAGAAAAGACTGCATCAGTCTCAATTCTCCTGATTCCCAACATAAGTTACGGTCCAACATCCTGATAGCATCCAACAAGCCAACCAAATAACTCGTGCGGAGCGGGGCATTACAGAAGCAGACAAATTGAAATTAACGAGGACATTCTTTCTTATCGAATGGAAATTATATCATTTGATTTGTAACAGTGGAAATGAGAAGATAACTTGCAGTCACAGAGGGATATATAGAACTTTATTCTCTTTATCGATAATTGAAGAAGAGTACAAGACTTGTATTGAAGTACAATGCTTACAACACATCTCACTTACATTGAAAGCCAATTGAACAATACAATAAAGCTTACATTTGATACTTGGATACATTGGATTACCACTCGATATACCGACGTAGCTTAGAACTTATTGGTACAACTGATTACACTGTTCCGTACATTATGCCCTTTATAAACAGAAGACAACATCTTGTACAAGGAGAGCTTCTGTATGCCCAACAAATTTTCGATGCCGCAGAACCGATCAAGCCAAATGTTCATGTACAGAATATCCCAAGTACGAACACCTGCCCACAAAACGTGGGTCAGTACATCATCTATGTACTGGCGAGAAGAATCTAACCCACTCGTCTAAGCCAACATTTAAGTAATCATTTAAGCAGCATTTATTAGAATGATCTTTCTATTTGGGACCTGGCATCAGTTACAGTTCATGGGCAATATTCATAGTGAAGCATGTAAACATATTCTTAGCAATATTCATGTGGACGTATCATTATAGCATTCTTGGTGTTATCATGCAAAGACATCATTGAGGCATCGTTAACATTAACATCTTAAACATGTTATGACAATTCTCACTTCACGCATCACTTAGCATGTTTGTCATGTTTGAGCAATGTTTATAGCATGGAATCTTTCTAGCATACTGAATTTAACATGTTAAGCAGGTTCTCATACTGAAAGGCTACATACAGCATCATTTATTTGGCACGTTAAGCACGTAAGTTAAACCAACACAGATATTGAGTATTATCACATTTAACTGATTTTTTACCGATAGCCAACTCCCTCGTACCTGCATCAAATACAGGTTATCAGATATACTTACTCTACCTGCACAAAAATATTTATTAGCGTGCATCCTGACTACATGGTCACTGGTGTTGTTAAACCATATGAACTCTTTTCATTTCACTTCAAGATAATGCGGTCAGCATAGTAGGTGGCGAGCATGTATGCCACCCTGCCTTATCCGTGCTCCCACATCACTCATCATTATTTCCTTCTAGGTTGAATCGGTCCCGGCGCCCCGGTACCGTTGGAGGAAATTAAAACTCAAACCTTGTATACAAGTTGTCCATGACCATACGAATACGTGTCCGACTCGATTGTGAACATAATCGCATGGTAAAATATATTAAAGAAGTAAAGGCAACAGTGCATCATTAGTCATATTCAATGACTAATTCATTTCATCATTACCATAATTTCATTTGGTGATCTCAACGATCCCATGCTTTATCATTTCTCATTCATTGCTTCATTGCAACGTTTCTCATATCGTTCCTTTCGACAAGGAATATAACATTCATTCATTTCATAGGGACATTTATTAATTCTTCCATTGCTTATAAGGGACATGCAACATTTCATATTCTTGCAACAGTTATACAGAGAGTACATTATTCAAGAGTCTCATTCAGTTCATTGTGTTAATAGCATAGCCAGTTTTTTTTCATGTATCCATCGCACCACATCTCATTATTCAAGTATTTTATTTGTTTCAGCAGCATTAAATATAAGGGACAATGTTATCAATTAATTCATTCTCAGGCATCAAATCACATTAGCAGTTCAATGTTATTCTATTTATTAAACATGCAGGAATAAGGAGGAAGGATGACAGTTCCACTTGCATTGCATAATGGTCTTCCTGCTCCGATCACACTTATCTTCCAATGGACATAGCTCCACCGACGAGCCATATTTCAACACCCAATCCGTCTAGCCAGTTAAGAGAGACTGCGTCAGTCTCAACTCTTTTGATCTCCAACACAAGTCAAAGTCCAACATCCTGATCCCATCTAACAAGCCAACCAAAGGTCTCGCACGGAGCGGGGCATTACAGCTTTAAGTTCAGACACGAAGGTGGACAGGTTCAGGAGTTCGAATCTCAGGAGGACCGTACCGTCTGCTTGGTTAGGTCAGCCAAGGATGAAGAAGCTCGTCGGAACGTTAACACTTTCCGGTGGAAGATAGAAGTCGGGGACAGGCATCCGAGACTTGCGGTGAGGCTGATCGTCAGGGACTTTGGTCTTGATCGTGTTATTGATATCGACAGAATCCCAGTAGTGCACGAGGTGCTACGCATGGCAGCTAGCGTCGACGTGACGGTCGAGGAGATGGAGACAAAGGAAGATGCAAAGCAGCTCGGGGGACCGAAGATCAGTGGCATGGGGGAGCAGGAACTCTATCGCATGACGGCAGGCATGGCGTCCAGTTGAGGAGCCATGGGTCAACACCCTCTCATCAGACTGGAGGGGGAGATTGTTGGAGTCTAGTCTGGATTTGGTAATAGCATATTTATGGAGTCCAAATCTGATTAAATATTTAATTTAATTTGATTTTGATGTCCATAATTAGTGTTGGGCTATTTTAGATATAGTATGATTCTTATTTGAGGGTTTCCTATTTAAGAGATCCTATTATAATCTGAAATAGGATGTTGATGAGCTATTTTAGGTATAGTAGGATTCTTATTTGAGGGCTTCCTATTTAAAAAATCCTATTATGACCTAAAATAGGTTTTCTCATCCTATATATATGTGGTGAGGGTAGAGGCACAAAGCACAACACAAAAAGTGGAGATTCGAGGTGCTCGTCTACAGAAAATCTAAGAGAAAGTTTCACACTTTCCTCTTAGGACTTCGCCATCCAAGACAGAAGGAAGAAGAGATCTGTGTAATCTTTCTTTTCTTCTTGAGTGTGGTGAGGGGGTTGAACCTATTAGGGCAAAGGGTTCATTAGTTTTTGTCAATTTTGTAATTTCATCCGAGTTATAGAGATTGGAATTTGTCCAGGTTACGTAGTCACCGCCATATACTTGTCTTTATCTGTGATTGGTGTTCGTTAGATGGGAGTTGGTTATTTCATGTGGGTTGGCCTAAGTTTCCGCTGCGGCAACGTCTCAGACACGGTATCGGAGCGCAAGAGGGAGTATCCGATTCCCAACATATTTATTATTATACCACTGGTCTGGTCCACTCTCTTTTTTTTTTGTCTCATAGAGTTACAAATACATAAATATCCAAAAAAAAAAAAAATGGAAATCCCACACACGGTTGGGGGACTCAAATCCTGCTGGCCCCTCCGAATGTCCTCTCTACTACCACCAGACTAGAGAGCTCGGACAATATACAAAATATATACAACTTGGGATTGTGATGTATTTAATTATTTAATACTTCATCTTAAAAAAAATTATTTGTTACTTGAAGAAAAGTATTATGATGTACAAGTTGATTTCTAAGAACAGTATACTTAACTGGTCAACTGATGGCTAATTGAGCGGTATCAATCACTCTGACTTATTCAATGAACTGAATGTTTACGGACACTTTAAAAGAAAAAAAATTACGTGTCCGTGTCATATAATGGATATGTATCGATCACGTCATGGATATTCCAAAACATATTATGAGACCAAAAAAATCGGTGTTGTCCATCTCAACGTATCCGTATCGTGTCTAGTGCCCATACAACGTACGTAGACTGAGCCTGGTGAAAACGTATCGTCCGTCAAACATAGATTGGCCACTGATACAATATTTTACTCGATCAAAGTCCAATATGTAGCAATTGAAACTTTCCAGGAGAGCCATTGGCTGCTCAATGAACAAAGACATTGTCAAAACGAGACTGCTGCTTAATTCTGATCATGTCACCCGGCCCCTCTTTATATATATCGAACAGATCAAAAAACCATCCACCATATCATCACCACAAAGCAAAGCAATAGCCATAGGTATCCACACACACACCCACTGCAAGAACCTCCAAGAGCTATACAAACTAAAAATGGCAGGTCTAGGAGTCCAAAGTATGTTCTCTCTGCGACCAGCGACATCACTGCGTTGTCGAGCTAGCCTCCACACCCCCATCGATCCCAAGAGGAAGAGCGTCTATATTCCGAAGCTGCCAACTGGCATGATCAACATGGACGAATTAGTAGTCCTTAGAGAAGATGAGGGCATGCAGGCCAGCACCTCCAACAATATATCCTCAACCGGCCGCGTTTCCGACAGAAACGTTAATATGTTGATCACCAAGCTCAATACGATTGCCGAAGCGGTCGCGGATCGAGCCGAGATGCACTCCATCATCGGAGAGCAGCGCAACGACTGGAACGCACTATTCCTCAACTCCATCAACTCCATCACCCTCACAGCCTCGCTTATGGCCGGCGTCGCAGCCATTCCGATAGGCGACGAAACGCCCTACATCTTGCCTCTGAAGGTCTCATCGGTCATACTCTTCACCGCAGCCGCAGGAATGATGGCAGCGGTCAACAAGATCCAGCCCTCGCAGCTCGCCGAGGAGCAAAGGAACGCGACGAGGTTGTTCAAACAGCTTGAGAGATCTATCCGTACCACTCTAGCTCTCCGCAATCCTATGGAGTTGGACGTCGAGGAGGCTCTGGAGAGGATCAATGCGATCGAGCGGGCCTACCCGCTCCCTTTGCTTCCATTGCCTGACAAGTTCCCGAAGGTGTTGAAACCTACCGTATGGTGGCCGAAGCTAAATTTAAAGAAGAACCAACAGCAGCAGCAGCAGAAGAAGAGGAGCGACAACAACGGTTGGAGCGTGGAGCTGGAAGAGGAAATGGCAGGCATTCTTCGAGTACTGAAGACGAAAGACCAGGAGCAATACATGACATGTGGTGAGCTGGTTACGAATATTAACCGGACGTTGGCGGTGTCAGGACCTATACTTGCCGCCGTAGCCGCCATCGGAACTGGTCTAATCGGCTCGTCGACGGTTCACGAGCCGTGGCCTGCACTGATCGGGGTCGTAGGAGGAGCGCTCGCGACCGTGGTGAACACGTTGGAGCATGGAGGGCAGATGGGCATGGTGTTCGAGCTGTTCCGCAACTGCGCTGGCTACTACGTGCGTCTTGAAGAGGAGATTGAGAACAACTTGGGGGAGAGAGACGTGCAGAAGAGGGAAGATGGAGAGCTGTTTCGAATGAAGATGGCTCTGCACCTAGGGAGGAGCCTGTCTGAACTTGAGGGTTTTGCTTCATATGCTTCTGCTTCGTGCGAAGACGATGACATAAAAGAGTTTGCTGGGAAGCTATTCTGAACATATGTATATACTAGCCTTTCCTACAAATAGTTAGTTTGACATGTATGTATATATTGTCAAGTCATCCATCACAATTTAATTTCCTACAATTGTAAGATGAAAATTTTGTAATTTTTTTAAATGTAATTATTTAAAATGGATAGCAATTTAAATCCTTTCAATCAAGTCATCACAACTAATTGACGATATTTATTTATTTCATAGTACATGGAAGTGCGTCAAAATTAATAGCAGTCCTTAACGTCGAGCTTCACCAAATCAATCGATGTCGCTAAGGGTATAGGTGTATGTGCTTCATATAGAAAGGGAAGAAGGGATCCACTCCTCACTTATCCCCCTCTATCTCAAAACGACATCGAGGAGTGCCGTTACGCGAGAACTTCTGTGGTTCTTTATCAAAACGTTGCTCCCACTGTCGAAACATCGATTCCATTATCGAAACATCGCTCCCACTGTCTCCAAGCGTTTGAGGAACACTTTCCTCCTTCATTGTTCAGGAGCTTGGGGTCTCTCGTCTCTCTTATGAAAATTCAAGTCTTGATATACTTCCGTCTTTTATAGGAAGTCCTCGAGGAAAGTGATATCTTGTGAGTCCATCTCAGTCACGGTTCCATCTTGTTGCTTACCTATCAGCATATATTTTTGTGTGTGTTAGGAATAGCGCATAATTAAGATACACTTCTTTCCTCTATAGGCAGCCTAACTTCCCATGTTGATGAGGAGTGGTGTGCACGAATGCAATGGATCAACATGGACACAAGTGCCCTAAGTTGGGCTTCTCGCTTGTCACGTCCCGATTCCGTAGAATCGATAGTCGTCCCCCGGGAGTGAAGCCGTGCGAACCTAAGTTGCGATCGCACAAGGCATAGTCATAAGGTTATCCGAAACACAACGTCAAGTTAGAGTACGCAAAAAAATTGATTGACACAATTGAAATAGAAGTAGACTTTTCATTGATAATAAAACTTCATTTACATTGACTTCATTACATTCATTGCCGCGCGGGCTACAACATGACTCGACTTACAAAACGAACGCCGATGAGATAGTCGTTCCATACATTACATCCCTTTTACAAGCAAAATAGTTACACTTTCCACCTGCGATCGAGGGAAGCCGAGCCGCCATTGGTCTTCTTTTGTACTGAATGCGAAGTCTTCAAAAGGAATTCAGAAACAAGCCTTCTCACGGACGAGGCTTCAAAAGTGTCCACGCTGCCTTGAGATTTTAAGCGGCACGCCCTTCGTAGTTTGGGGTACCTGCGTGGAGGGCGAGGATCAGTACATTACACTTTGTACTGGTGCGTGGCTATTTAAGTTCCAAGTTCTCATTTGGTTGAAGAGTTTATATGACTTAGAGTATGAATGTTTCTAACCATCCTAATGAATTTCAAACAAGCATATGACAAGCATAATGAAATTTACGTTGAACTTACCCGCGACGGACCGCGCCGCGCCTTATGAAACTTACCATGTTCTTCCCTGTCAATTGTTATCATTTTCATACCAAGTGCAATATTTCGTGTGGTTGGTCACTGGCTCCCAGAGCCATCGTAGACTCCTCTAGCTTTTGTTAGACGGGGTCCTTTCAGCGTGAGTAGTGTCACGCCCCAGAACCAGAATACTGGAGAGCGGGGGCGAACATAGCCAGCTACGTATATTGAAATGAAGCCCATCTCGCTATACGGTCACGGCTGTCTAGATATGGGGGTTTACTACAAGCCAACAGTCTCTTAAGGTCAAGCCTACTGTCTCAATCTCAAGCAAATAATATAATTACAAGATGTTTGACCACCAAATATACAATAAAAGGCGTCCCAAAAATTACATATCAGCTGATCATGAAGCTAGTCGTACAAAATGCAAGGACTAGCAAGAGTTAAGTCATACATGATCAACCCTAGGATTTGTTAATCATGTTTACAGCCCGTAGGCAGACAGTAAGTAAAGGTGCATCGAGCTAACAGATGCTCGTCGGCTAAACGCCTCAAAAGAATAAATTTACAATAGAGTGAGCGAAACAAAATAGAAAACCCACTCGTAGCCCGGGTTCCTTCTAGTCGCCACCATCGGGCTGGAGGTTCGGAAGATCCTCGGGTGCTGCTCCGAAATCTGGCAACACAAAACCAGCTGGATCAAACCCCAGAAAGAGCAAGTGCCACAAAGGAGGCCACAAAATAAGAACAAAAGCCAGTATATCAGAACATAAGAAAATAAAAGAAATGTACAGGTAATTAAGGCACATCAGGGCAATAAACGACTAGGGACGTAGAACCATTCCGGGAGCCAGGTTACAACCCGTAAACCAAACAAGGACCGGGGTTGTAACCCTTTGCCTGAATAGCTCCTTGTCTCTACCCAATTATTGTTAAAGCAAGTAAAGCAATCATGTTCAGGAGTACCAGGTACAGGGACTAGACAAGACTTAGACAGGGCTAGACATCATCCATTCACAAGCGGCCAAGCAATTACTACGGCTTACTACTTTAACTAACTAGGGTTGTCACAAGCCTAATTACTAACAAGATGCAATGAGAATTTTCCAGTCCCAAGCCCTGCAGACCATCCAGTTATCCTTCCGCGGGTTGAGAGTATGGTTGGGTACATCGCCCCGGAGACGATATACCCTTAGGTGACTTAGAGGGTGCAACACATGACAGTGCGCTAGAAATGTGCTCTACTCGTCGGCAAGCTACAAGTCCAATTAAGAGCGCCCAGATAACGAGATTACATGTGACTGGAAATTCTCCATGAACTATAGTTTGATCTAGTCATTAACCTAATCCATATTCAGTATGAATCCCTGACCGTGGGGACCAGGGAGTCACGTCCTAGACATGATGCAAGACAAGACAAGTGGATTGCACAAGCAAGCAAGCAGGAACACCCACAGTGTCAAGTTGATTATACGAGTCAAGTTAGCTGTCGCAACAGTATCAAGTCAAGTCAAGTTACAAGTTACAAGTTACAAGTTACAAGTCAAGTCAGGAGTGCGCCGCCACGGGCCACTATCAAGTTATCAAGATAAATTATGTCAGGGTACTTGTCAGGAGTGCGCCACGACAGGCCACTATCATGTCAGGTTGGTCATGTCAGGTTGGTTATGTCAGGAGTGCACAACTACGGGTCACTGTCGTGTTATGCTAGTTCCTTGTCATACCATGCCATGTACAATAGTCATTCCAAACATATTAAGTAAAATCAAGTTCATGACAAAAGATGTAAGGATATAAAATGGGCGTAAAATATCTAATAAAATATCAATATACAGGGCTATAGAAGAGCCAAGCTTATGGAAAATAAAACCAAATCTCCATGATTGGACAGATTGCGCAAGGGTCCCTGGGGTCAGGTTGCGCAGGAGTCAAGTGCGCCAGGGGCCAACTGCGCAGGGGTGAGCTGCGCAGGGTACCAACTGCACAGGGGTGGATGGCGCAGCAGATGGATTGCGCTGGATCAGGTTGCGCAGTAAATAGATGACGCAGCAATGGTTGGCACAGGAGATAGATAGCGCAGGAATGAACTGCACAGGGGTAAAGTGTGCAGGGTTAGATTGCGCGGAAGCCAACTGCGCAGGGGCGGATGGCGCAGGAAAAGACTGCGCATGAGTCCCTGCGCGCTGGGGTTGAGCGCAGTTCACCATGAGGAAAGCTGTGCGGTCGGCGCTGCGCTAAAGAGTGCAGGCCGAGATGAGATGCGCAGTCCAGCACTGCGCTAAAGAGCGCAGGCTGCAGTCTGCTAATCTAGGCCGAGAAGAACACCAAGAACACCAAGAATTCAAATTTTTATATCTTTGCCAAATCAAAGCCAAATCTAGATTTTCAAAGGTCTAACTTTAGTAAAATTGAATTCTCTTCCACATGGAAGCATCAAAACAAGCAAAAATCAAAGTTAAATAGATCAAAACCATGTAAATCCGAAAATAGTAAAAACCTAGATTTAGAACAAAGGAAATTCCAAATCACAAAATGACAAGTTCTAATGTTGATCACCATGGCCTAATCTAGCTAATGGACAATTAAAAAATATTCTCATGTGGTGGCAAGGTACACTTGCCTATGGGTGATGGTGTAGGAAGGAGGAGGAAGAAGAAGAAATTAATGGAGGGAAGTAATGAAGAGAGAGAGTGTTAGGTAGGGATTTATGAGGGTGGGTTGTGTTGTGTTGAGGGTGGAGTGTAGGTTAAAGTGCTCCAATGCATTTTAAACCAAACCAAACCAAATCAAACCAATTCTCCTCCACAAAATAAAACCAAGTCATGTCAAAACCCGTTTTACGAGAAAACTGAAAATCTGCAAGTCGAGCCATAATACAATTACAGGCCATAATCTGAGAAAATAAAATACAGGTCCAAGATACATGCAGGCTTAACCAAAATACGCATTCAGAATATGGCTGTTATAACTCTACCTACCTTAAAAGAATTCCGTCCTCGGAATTTAATTAAGAGGCTAGAGAGACAAGGACAAGCTATACTATTCACATGCAAGCTATACTAAGCAGTCAATCAAATAATCACGCATGCAAGCAAGGGATGGAAGACATAAGGCATAAGGAAGATATTATATCTTATGAGTCAAATAGGTAGGGATATCGCGATCGGATGTCGTCCTCACGCTCCCACGTTGACTCACCTAGAGAGTGATGACCCCAAGCAACCCGGACTAAACTAATAGTCTTGTTCTTGAGTATCTTCTCTCTCCGGTCCAATATAGACACGGGCCTCTCCTCATACGAAAGGTTGGTACCAACAACCAATTCCGAATGGTCTAGGATGTGGCTCGGGTCCGGGATGTACCGTCGTAATTGGGACACATGGAATACGTCATGCACCTCACTTAACGACGGCGGAAGAGCAAGACGATAGGATACATCTCCTACTCGCTCCAGGATATCGAACGGTCCTATATACCTAGGACTAAGCTTTTACCGTACGCCAAAGCGAATGACGCCGCGGTTAGGCGAGATCCTAAGGAATACATGGTCGCCGATAGCAAACTCTAAGGGACGACGATGAGCATCGGCCCAATGCCGCTGGCGATCTTGGGCAACTCGAAGACGATCTCTGATCCTTCTGACCACTTCAACTGTCTGGGTAATCATCTCTGGACCAAGAATCTGCCTCTCCCCAACATCATCCCACACTAGCGGGGATCTGCACTTCCTACCGTACAGAGCTTCGAACGGAGCCATCTGGATGCTGGCCTGGAAGCTATTGTTGTACGAGAATTCCACAAGATGTAGGTGATCTTCCCATGAACCACCGAAGTCGAGGGTATAAGATCTCAACATGTCTTCAAGGGTCTGGATTGTGCGCTCTGACTGGCCATCTGTCTGCGGATGATAAGCTGAACTGAACTGGAGACGAGTTCCCAAACTCTCTTGCAAGCTACGCCAAAAGTGCGATATAAACCTTGAATCTCGGTCCGATGTGATACTGACGGGAATACCGTGAAGCCTGGCAATCTGCCTGAGGTACATCTCTGCCAACTGAGCCGATGACTGCCCAATTCTGAATGGGAGAAAATGAGCCACCTTCGTGAGCCTGTCAACTATAACCCAAACAGCATCTCGACCGGCTGGGGATCTAGGCAATCCAGTCACAAAATCCATGGTCACATGCTCTCACTTCCATTCTAGAATCGACAAAGGCTGAAGAAGTCCAGCGGGCTTCTGATGTTCAGCTTTAACCTGCTGGCAAACCAAACACCGAGAGACAAACCGGACTATCTCCCTCTTCATGCCATTCCACCAGAAGTGCTGACGGATATCACGGTACATCTTCGTACCACCGGGATGAATAGAATACTGCGAACTGTGAGCTTCTGCCATAACCTCCTGTCTGATATCTCCACTGGGTACACAAAGACGAGTGCCGTGCCGAAGTGTACCATCCTTATGAATACATAACTCTGGCCTTCTTCCTGCCTCACACTCTGCTCTGATTTGCTGCAGCTTGGAATCTGTAGACTGCGCTATACGGATCCTCTCAACTATGCTGGACTGAACCTGTAGACTGGCCATCAATGCCATGCTGGTAGGAAGAACCACTTTAATTCCCATCTTCTGAAAATCTGCCAATAACTCTGGTTGTGCCGTCAAGAAATAAACTCCGGCTCTCCGGCTCAACGCATCGGCTACAACGTTGGCCTTCCCTGGGTAATACTGTAAATCCATATCGTAGTCCACCAGTAGCTCGAGCCATTTTCTCTGTCGCATATTAAGGTCCTTCTGGGTGAAAACATACTTCAGGCTCTTGTGATCAGTAAATATCTCCACTCTATCTCCGTACAAGTAGTGCCTCCACAACTTAAGTGCAAATACTACTGCTGCCAGTTCCAAGTCGTGGGTCGGGTAATTCTTCTCATGATCACGAAGTTGACGTGATGCATAAGATATTTCCTTCCCATGCTGCATCAAGACACATCCCAATCCTCTGCCTGAAGCGTCGCAATAAACTGTGAATCCTCCGGCCCCATCTGGAAGTGTAAGAATGGGAGCCGTTATCAAACCTCGCTTCAACTTCTCAAATGATTCCTGACACTCTGCTGTCCAAGAAAACTGCATATCCTTGCGGGTCAAATGTGTCATCGGTGCTGAAATCTTTGTAAAATCTGAAACAAATCGCCGGTAGTAGCCGGCCAATCCAAGGAAGCTACGAACCTCTGCCACTGAGCTAGGTACTGGCCAAGTCTCGATAGCCACAATCTTCTGGGGATCCACTTCCACTCCTCCTCGAATAATGATGTGACCCAAGTACGAAATGCGATCGAGCCAGAACTCGCATTTACTGAACTTGGTGTACAACTGGTGCTCCCTAAGCGTCTGAAGGACAACTCTAAGATGCTGCTCATGCTCTGCTTCGCTCTTGCTGTAGACCAGGATATCATCAAGGAACACGATCACGAACTGATCCAAGTAAGGCATGAAAATACGATTCATGAGGTCCATGAATACTGCTGGCGCATTGGTTGCTCCAAAGGGCATAACAAGGAACTCCCAATGTCCATACCTAGATCGAAAAGCTGTTTTCGGGATGTCCTGCTCTCTGACTCTGATCTGGTGGTATCCTGACCGCAAGTCTATCTTCGAGAACACTGAAGCCCCTTTAAGTTGATCAAACAAGTCATCTATCCTCGGGAGAGGGTATCTGTTCTTGATTGTTACTGAGTTCAAGGTACGATAATCTATACATAGCCTGGACGTACCATCCTTCTTTTTCACAAGAAGCATCGGGGCTCTCCAAGGCGATCCACTTGCACGAATGAATCCCTTGGTCCTGAGTTCTTCAATCATCTTGTAAAAAATCTCCAACTCTGAAGGCGCCATTCTGTAGACTCGCTCTGATACTGGTGTTGTTCCGGGGATCAAGTCTATAGTGAACTCGATCTTCCGTTCTGGCGGCATCCCTGGAAGTTCCTCTGGGAAGACATCTGGAAATTCTTTAACTATCCGGGGCAACTGCACTGCTGCTACTGCCATCCGCAACATTGGGGAGGATGGCTCCACCGCGCCTCTAGAAAATGAAAACTCTCGCTCGCCTGGAATGCTGAAAACAACTCTGCCAACATGGCAGTCTATCCTAGCATACTGGTTCCTCAACCAATCCATGCCTAAGACTACATCATAGTCTGCCATAGGGAATTCTATAAATCTAGCGGAAAACTCTCTACCGCTAACTACTATCCGACACGAGGAAAACACTCGATCTACTCCCACAAGACCATTTCCAGTAAGTATATTGAGCCTTACTGATAATGACTCTGGCTCCAATCCTATCCGTGTCGCGAATCGTGCAGACATGAATGAATGGGATGCACCAGAATCAAATAATACTGAAGCTGGAAAGGAGTTGACGAGAATAGTACCTGCCACTACCTCACCTGGTGCAACTTCTTCTTCCATAGCCATCATCATCACCTGACCTCTAGATGCGGGTCCCCTCTGCTGGAAACCTCTCTGCCTGCTCTGTACTGGAGCCTGGGCACATTGCTGCTGGAATGCCTGGGCCTGAGGCAACAATAGCCTCGGGTACTGCTGCTGCTGCATAGGTGCTGGTCCCCTAACCGATGGACTGGTTAGGTTGGAAGAGGACGAACTACCCCTATTCGGACAGGCTCTTATCTTGTGATCTGTCGCTCCACAAGCTAGGCACAATCCTTGCGCCCTACGACAATCCGCCACTACATGGCATGGCTTCCCGCAATGAGAACATCCCATCGCGGAAGTCTGCTTCTACTGCTGCGGGTACGTCGGGATCGAATGCTGAACCGACGTTACTGAGGCCGCCCGCCTCGGAGTTCCAATGGTCAATCCCCTAGCTGCCGGGGCTGGAGCTGATGATTGGTGCATCTGACTGTGGGACCGCTTCCTACCTCCGGTCCTATCCACGATCCTCTGGAAGGTGTACTCATGCCTCCTAGCCGCTCTCAATACTGCATCGAACGTCTGGTGCTCGAACTGCTCAACTGCCAACAAGATCTCCAAATGCAGTCCCTGCTGGAACCGCTGGGCCCTATCAAACTCGGTCGCCACCAAGGTGGAGGCAAACCTACTGAGTCTAGAAAACTCAGTCGTATAGCCATCGACCGTTCTGCCTTCTTGCTTCAAGTTGGTAAATCTGGTCTGCAGGTCGTACCGAGCCACAGCATCGAAATACTTCGTCTGGAATCTCTCTCTAAATACTGTCCAAGCAATGGGTGCCATTAATCCCATGGCTTGCGCTGTCCACCAACTGCGAGCTAAGTCCAGCAACTGCAGGCGTACCACCGCCACCTTCTCATTCTCAGGTGTCCTAGCTGCTTCCAGAACTACCTCGGTATCCTGAAGCCAAGCGTCCGCGTCAATCGCATCCTCGCTGCCGTCGAAGAATGGAGGGTTCAAGCGCTTGAAGCTGTTGGCCGCGCTGTTCCCTGGGTGACCACCTCTGGTCAAAGCATCTGCCACAGTCTGGTGCAAGGCGTCTCCTCTGCGATCTTGAGAAGTTATCAAGGTCCTGATGAGACCTACCAAGGTGCCATCATCCGGCTCAGCAGGCTGAACAGGCTGAACTGGGGGCTCTCCTCCAGGAGGTATAACTCGGGAGACAACTCCGGAATGCTGGGCTTGATCTCCAGGTTGCTGCTGGTCTGCGGGAGGAGGTCCACCTTGCTGATCGACGGGGTCAGGTACAGTGCCGCTGAAGAAGACGACACAGGGAAAACAATAAGGAAGGACCAGGATAGATCAACGATACAAGCACATGATTAAGGCAAGAATCCAGAGATTCAGAGGATATGAACGGAGATCAAGGACGAGTACTGATTGAGACACCTATCGGTAAACCCTCACATTTCTTGATTGACAAGACCTGCATGGGCCACCACTTAAACCATGTCACGCCCCAGAACCAGAATACTGGAGAGCGGGGGCGAACATAGCCAGCTACGTATATTGAAATGAAGTCCATCTCGCTATACGGTCACGGCTGTCTAGATATGAGGGTTTACTACAAGCCAACAGTCTCTTAAGGTCAAGCCTACTGTCTCAATCTCAAGCAAATAATATAATTACAAGATATTTGACCACCAAATATACAATAAAAGGCGTCCCAAATATTACATATCAGCTGATCATGAAGCTAGTCGTACAAAATGCAAGGACTAGCAAGAGTTAAGTCATACATGATCAACCCTAGGATTTGTTAATCATGTTTACAGCCCGAAGGCAGACAGTAAGTAAAGGTGCATCGAGCTAACAGATGCTCGTCGGCTAAACGCCTCAAAAGAATAAATTTATAATAGAATGAGCGAAACAAAATAGAAAACCTACTCGTAGCCCGGGTTCCTTCTAGTCGCCACCATCGGGCTGGAGGTTCGAAAGATCCTCGGGTGCTGCTCCGAAATCTGGCCACACAAAACCAGCTGGTTTAAACCCCAGAAAGAGCAAGTACCGCAAAGGAGGCCACAAAATAAGAACAAAAGCCAGCATATCAGAACATAAGAAAATAAAAGAAATGTACAGGTAATTAAGGCACATCAGGGTAATAAACGACTAGGGACGTAGAACCATTCCGGAAGCCAGGTTACAACCCGTAAACCAAACAAGGACCGGGGTTGTAACCCTTTGCCTGAATAGCTCCTTGTCTCTACCCAATTATTGTTAAAGCAAGTAAAGCAATCATGTTCAGGAGTACCAGGTACAGGGACTAGACAAGACTTAGACAGGGCTAGACATCATCCATTCACAAGCGGCCAAGCAATTACTAAGGCTTACTACTTTAACTAACTAGGTTTGTCACAAGCCTAATTACTAACAAGATGTAATGAGAATTTCCCAGTCCCAAGCCCTGCAGACCATCCAGTTATCCTTCCGCGGGTTGAGAGTATGGTTGGGTACATCACCCCGGAGACGATATACCCTTAGGTGACTTAGAGGGTGCAACACATGACAGTGCACTGGAAATGTGCTCTACTCGCCGGCAAGCTACAAGTCCAATTAAGAGCGCCCAGATAACGAGATTGTCTGTGACTAGAAATTCCCCATGAACTATAGTTTGATCTAGTCATTAACCTAATCCATATTCAGTATGAATCCCTGACCGTGGGGACCAGGGAGTCACGTCCTAGACATGATGCAAGACAAGACAAGTGGATTGCACAAGCAAGCAAGCAGAAACACCCACGGTGTCAAGTTGATTATACGAGTCAAGTTAGCTGTCGCAACAGTATCAAGTCAAGTCAAGTTACAAGTTACAAGTTACAAGTTACAAGTTACAAGTCAAGTCAGGAGTGCGCCGCCACGGGCCACTATCAAGTTATCAAGATAAATCATGTCAGGGTACTTGTCAGGAGTGCGCCACGACGGGCCACTATCATGTCAGGTTGGTCATGTCAGGAGTGCACCACTACGGGTCACTGTCGTGTTATGCTAGTTCCTTGTCATACCATGCCATGTACAATAGTCATTCCAAACATATTAAGTAAAATCAAGTTCATGACAAAAGGCGTAAGGATATAAAATGGGCATAAAATATCTAATAAAATATTAATATACAGGGCTATAGAAGAGCCAAGCTTAAGGAAAATAAAACCAAATCTCCATGATTGGACAGATTGCGCAAGGGTCCCTGGGGTCAGGTTGCACAGGAGTCAAGTGCGCCAGGGGCCAACTGCGTAGGGGTGAGCTGCGCAGGGTACCAACTGCGCAGGGGTGGATGGCGCAGCAGATGGATTGCGCTGGATCAGGTTGCGCAGGAAATAGATGGCGCAGGAATGGTTGGCACAGGAGATAGATGGCGCAGGAATGAACTACGCAGGGGTGAAGTGCGCAGGGTTAGATTGCGCGGGAGCCAACTGCGCAGGGGCGGATGGCGCAGGAACAGACTGCACATGAGTCCCTGCACGCTGGGGTTGAGCGCAGTTCACCATGGGGCAAGCTGCGCGGTCGGCGCTGCGCTAAAGAGCGCAGGCCGAGAGAAGATGCGCAGTCCAGTACTGCGCTAAAGAGCGCAGGCTGCAGTCTGCTACTCTAGGCCGAGAAGAACACCAAGAATTCAAATTTTCATATCTTTGCCAAATCAAAGCCAAATCTAGATTTTCAAAGGTCTAACTTGAGTAAAATTGAATTCTCTTCCACATGGAAGCATCAAAACAAGCAAATCAAAGTTAAATAGATCAAAACCATATAAATCCGAAAATAGTAAAAACCTAGATCTAGAACAAAGGAAACTCTAAATCACAAAATGACAAGTTCTAATGTTGATCACCATGGCCTAATCTAGCTAATGGACAAATAAAAAATGTTCTCATGTGGTGGCAAGGTGCACTTGCCTATGGGTGATGGTGTAGGAAGGAGAAAGAAGAAGAAATTAATGGAGGAAAGTAATGAGGAGAGAGAGTGTTAGGTGGGGATTTATGAGGGTGGGTTGTGTTGTGTTGAGGGTGGAGTGTAGGTTAAAGTGCTCCAATGCATTTTAAACCAAACCAAACCAAATCAAACCAATTCTCCTCCACAAAATAAAACCAAGTCATGTCAAAACCCGTTTTACGAGAAAACCGAAAATCTGCAAGTCGAGCCAAAATACAATTACAGGCCATAATCTGAGAAAATAAAATACAGGTCCAAGATACATGCAGGCTTAACCAAAATACGCATTCAGAATATGGGTGTTACAAGTAGCGAGCCCCGCTGCAAGTCCTCGCCTAACCCATGTCCAGCACAGCTAATTATTTGTTTCCCTTTGCCCGCAACGGTCCTGTGGCCTCGGGTTGCCATGCGGGAAAACGCTCACCTTGTCGACAAGTTGTCCATGGCCGTGCAAAGACTTGTTTTTAGTTGTTAAGACATAGCCTACCTTTTCTTTGAGAACTTGCTCATTCATTCGTGTTCGTGCACTTGCATTTATCTTTTCATTCGCAACAACACTATCGACTTTGCCTAAGAAGGGGTCGAGAAGAGAAGGGTCAGCCACTCACCTTGAGTTTACTTCGGCGAGAGAACTTGTTGGTCGCGCTAGACGTCACCTACGCGATTACCTAAAATCGCATAAGCAACCGATTAGAATACTACATTATTCAAGGAGTTCGATAGAAAATGCGAGTTCAAAATGCAAGCCATAAAAACCATCAAAAATATTCACGAAAATGCATTCAGAAAACAAAGTCAAAACCAACGCAAGCGGCGTGAAAAGCAGAGCAACGGGAGGTCTTTCCCGACTCAGCCGCAGAGTCAATCCTCGAGGCACAACCCGCTGAATATGGGACTTGGTTCCGAAGAAGACATTCCATAACGAGGAATGGATCTTAATTCAACCGTTCCCGTTCGATCGACTCGGTCGATCCCGACCTATCGGTCCCGACCGAATCGATAGCGACAGTGTTCCTTTCTCGCGCACCCCGTGGACAAGTATGGGACACGATGTAGGGACGGGATACTACACCATAACCAACTAAGAAAAAGTTTCATCGTCGAAACTTAAAATAGAACCTACCTCTACGAGAACAATGAATGGAACTTTTCTTTCTTTTCTGACTCAAGCTCCCACGTCGACTCTTCGACCGAGTGGTTCCTCCAGAGGACGCGGACGAGGGGAATAGCACGGTTGCGGAGAAGTTTATCCTTGCGCTCCAAGATTTGCACCGGCTCTTCGACATATGACAAGTCCGCCTTCAAGTCCAGCTTACCCAAATCCACAACATGGCTCGGATCATGCACGTAGTTTCACAATTGCGATACGTGAAAGACGTCATGTACCTCTGACAACGCAGGCGGTAAAGCAATTTAGTAAGCTACCGGGGCAACTCGCTTCAATATTTCGAACGGGCCAACAAATCTTGGGCTCAATTTCCCCTTCGCATCGAACCTGGAAACTCCCCGCATGGGCATGACTTTCAAGAATACATGATCGCCTTCCGAGAACTCGAAGGGACGTCGGTGCGTGTCGGCATAGCTTTTCTACCTGCTTTGTGCTATCTTCAATCTCTCTCGTATTAACTTGACCTTCAGCACGGTCTGCTCCACCAGCTCCGGACCAAGTATCTGTCGTTCCCCGACTTCATCCCAGCAAATGGGCGATCTGCACTTTCAGCCGTACAAAGCTTCATACGACGCCATTTGGATGCTGGACTGATATCTGTTGTTGTATGCAAACTCGGCCAGCGGTAGATAGACGTCCCAACTTGAATTCAAGTCGATCGCACAGAGTCGTAACATGTCTTCGAGAATTTGGTTCACCCGCTCTGTTTGGCCGTCAGTCTGAGGATGATAAGCTGAGCTGAACTTTAACTTGATCCCCAGTGCTGAATGAAGACTACTCCAGAAGCGTGCTACGAATCGTCCATCCCGATCAGAGACGATAGAAACTGGGACCCCGTGCAGCCGAACTATTTCATCAAGGTATATCTGAGCAAGGCGGTCGACGCTCCAAGTAACTTTGATGGCGATAAAGTGCGCTGACTTGGTTAGTCGATCGACGATGACCCAGATGGCGTCGTTTCCCCGCGGCGTCCTCGGCAAGCCAACAACGAAGTCCATAGTGATGTGATCCCATTTTCACTCTGGAATGGCGAGGTTCTGCATCTCTTCGCCCGGTCGCTGGTGCTCGGCTTTGACTTGCTGACAGGCCATATATTTTGACACAAAGAGCGCTACGTCCCTCTTCATGCCGTGCCACCAAAAGACGACGCGGAGGTCCTTATACATCTTGGTGCTGCCAGGATGCAAGGAATATTTTGTATAATACGCCTCCGACATTATCTCCTTTCTAAGTTCTGCGTCGTCCGGTACGCATAGCTGTCTCTTCACGTGCAACACTTTCGACTCGTCCTCTGCAAAGTCGGACGCTTTTCCTGTCGATATCAGCTTTCGCATCTTCTCCAGGTATGGGTCGTCCTTCTGTGCAGACTTTATCCTCTCCAGTAGGCTCGGTTCCACCCGCAGTTGTGCTAGTTTCACGTCTCTGAAACGAACTCGAAGTTCAATGCCCATTCCTTCCAAGTCACGCAGCAGTCGATCGTTGATGCATAACGAAGCTAAGTACTTCCGGCTCAGCGCGTCCGCTACCACATTTCCTTTGCCCGGCGTGTAGTCAATTGATAAGTCATAGTCTTTGATTAGCTCGAGCCATCGCCTCTACCGCAAATTCAATTCTTTCTGGGTGAAGAGATACTTGAGGCTTTTGTGGTCCGTATAAATCCTGCACGCCACGCCATAGAGATAGTGATGCCACAGCTTCAACGCAAACACAATCGCCGCTAATTCTAGGTCGTGCGTGGGGTAGTTCTTCTCGTGCGGCTTTAACTGCCGGGAAGCAAAAGATATCACCTTATCTCGCTGTATGAGCACACACCCCGAGCCCTGGCCAGAAGCATCGCTGAAGATTTGAAATCCCTCCGTTCCTTCAGGAAGAGCAAGTATCGGGGCCGAAATGAGCCGTTGTTTGAGCTCCTGTAAGGAAGCTTCACAGTCGTCTGACCACTTGAATGCGACTCCTTTCTGGGTGAGACGAGTCAACGGTCATGCGATCTTCGCGAAGTCCTTCACGATGCGTCGTTAGTATCCTGCCAAGCCTAGGAAGCTTCGAATTTCGCTAACTGATGCAGGCCGTTTCTAATCAGCAACTGCCTCGACTTTCTTTGGATCGACTGCGATGTCCACGGCGGAGATGACGTGCCCAAGGAATGAGATGCTGTTCAGCCATAACTCGCACTTGCTCATCTTCGCGTACAACTGATTCTCTCGAAGGGTTTGGAGTACCGTCCGTAGATGCTCTGCATGTTGCGCTCGATCCTTCGAGTAGACGAGGATGTCGTCGATGAAGACTACGACGAATTTGTCAACGAACGGACGGAACACCCGATTTATTAGATCCATGAAGACGGCAGGGGCATTTGTCAGACTGAACGGCATCACAAAGAACTCATAGTGGCCGTAACGAGTGCGGAAGGCGGACTTCGGCACGTCATCTGGCTTGAACTTGAGTTGGTGATAACCCGATCGCAGATCAATCTTTGAAAACACCGTTGCACCTTGGAGCTGGTCGAACAAGTCATCGATGCGGGGCAGGGGGTATTTGTTTCGGACGGTGGCTTTGTTCAATTCCCGATAGTCGATGCAGAGTCGCATCGATCCATCCTTCTTCTTCACAAATAGCACGGGCGCACCCCACGGCGAGACACTCGGACGGATAAACCCTCTGTCGAGTAATTTTTGTAGTTGTGCCTTCAATTTTGCAGGGGCTATTCTGTACGGAGCCTTCGAGATCGGCCGGGTGTCGAAGAATGTGTCGATGGTGAACTCTATTTCTCGATCGGGCGGCATGCCGGGTAGCACGTCCGGGAACATGTCTGGGAATTCTGCCACAACGTCGGTCTGACCCGTGTTTGCACCATCCTGTCGCATGTCTCGAACGGAAGCTAGATAGCCTTCACACCCATAATACAGCATCGGTCGAGCAGATATTGCAGAGATTACCATGCAGGTTGGCGACGCCTCACCACACGAGTAGCAGAATTTAGACACTCCAGGTATACAGAATGTGACCTTCTTTTCAGCGCAGTCTATGGTTGCATTGCACGGCCCGAGCCAATCTATTCTCAGAATGATGTCAAAGTCCTTCATGTCTAGAACTATCACATCCAGACCGATCTTTTGACCGCCAAAACAGATAATTCCGTCGACGCAAGCTAAGTTTGTAAGAATTGGTGTGCCCGAAGGTGTGCTTACGCTAAGGTCGAGATCTAATGATATTACAGGAAATTTGTGCTCGACGGCAAAGTCCGCCGATATAAAACTATGTGAAGCGCCTGAATCAAATAACACACGAGCAGGCACATTATTGAATTTTAGTATACCTGACACTACTGTATCTGATGTCAGCGCTTCGTCTCGAGTCATGGCGTAGACGCGGCCCTGAGTGTTGGGGCGACGGTCTCGGCCATTTTGCGGTGCAGGTTGAGTGGGCGGAGGAGGTCGAGGCGCCTGTCCTCGATTCTCTTAACGGTGTTGTTATGGCGGGGCGTTACGAGTCTGACGAAAGCTTGGACAATTTTGGCCCCTGTGACCCATCTGTCCGCAAGCAATACATTCAATATTGCAGAAAAAGCAGTTGCTGGCATGGTGTCCGACTCGTCCACAATTGGTGCACTTAGGTATCGTTTTCTCACCCTTGTAGCCGCCGTTATTTGGACGCTTTGACGCATCGTTGTTGCCTTCCGTATAGCTAGGACGTTTGTGATTGGAGTGGCGCACAACGTCGTCAGCACCGGAAGGATGCAGGTTCTCAAGGCGGAGAGCGTGATTCAGAGCCTCGCCCACGGTCTTGTACTCTGGGGCCCCGACATGCGCACCGATAGAGTGTCGCAGGCCCACTTCGAACCGTCGCACACGGCACTCTTCAGTAGGCAGAAACTGACCAGCAAACTTAGACAACTTGTTGAATTCTGTGGCATACTGTTCCACTGTCCGGCTTCCTTGCTTCAACTGCATGAATTTATTCTCCTTCGCTTGACGAACGGCTGACGAAAGGTACTGGACTTCAAAAGCTTTGCAGAACATGGCCCAAGAGATCGGCGCGGTGTTGTTGTCCGGTCGGATCGCTCGCTTGCGCACGACCCACCAGTCGTGCGCGTTCAACCGTAGTTGAAGTTGTGCGCAGGCGACTTGCTTCGATTCTTCAATGCCGAGAAGCTCGAAGTGATCTTCCAGCTCTTTCAACCAGTCGATTGCCATGGAAGGGCCTTCGGCACCGCTGAAGGAAGTGCGGCACGCCTTCTTGAATTCGGACACTTCAAAGTTGTACTTTTTCGGTGTCGCTGGTTGACGCTCGGGATCCTCTGTGTCGAGTTCAATGGGTTGGATCGCCGGCACGGTGGCAGCAGGTGCGGTGACAGTAGACGCAGTCGCAGAATTTCTGTCACGCCCCAGAACCAGAATACTGGAGAGCGGGGGCGAACATAGCCAGCTACGTATATTGAAATGAAGTCCATCTCGCTATACGGTCACGGCTGTCTAGATATGAGGGTTTACTACAAGCCAACAGTCTCTTAAGGTCAAGCCTACTGTCTCAATCTCATGCAAATAATATAATTACAAGATGTTTGACCACCAAATATACAATAAAAGGCATCCCAAATATTACATATCAGCTGATCATGAAGCTAGTCGTACAAAATGTAAGGACTAGCAAGAGTTAAGTCATACATGATCAACCCTAGGATTTGTTAATCATGTTTACAGCCCGTAGGCAGACAGTAAGTAAAGGTGCATCGAGCTAACAGATGCTCGTCGGCTAAACGCCTCAAAAGAATAAATTTACAATAGAGTGAGCGAAACAAAATAGAAAACCCACTCGTAGCCCGGGTTCCTTCTAGTCGCCACCATCGGGCTAGAGGTTCGGAAGATCCTCGGGTGCTGCTCCAAAATCTGGCCACACAAAACCAGCTGGGTCAAACCCCAGAAAGAGCAAGTGCCACAAAGGAGGCCACAAAATAAGAACAAAAGCCAGCATATCAGAATATAAGAAAATAAAAGAAATGTACAGATAATTAAGACACATCAGGGCAATAAACGACTAGGGACGTAGAACCATTCTGGGAGCCAGGTTACAACCCGTAAACCAAACAAGGACCGGGGTTGTAACCCTTTGCCTGAATAGCTCCTTGTCTCTACCCAATTATTGTTAAAGCAAGTAAAGCAATAATGTTCAGGAGTACCAGGTACAGGGACTAGACAAGACTTAGACAGGGCTAGACATCATCCATTCATAAGCGGCCAAGCAATTACTACGGCTTACTACTTTAACTAACTAGGGTTGTCACAAGCCTAATTACTAACAAGATGCAATGAGAATTTTCCAGTCCCAAGCCCTGCAGACCATCCAGTTATCCTTCCGCGGGTTGAGAGTATGGTTCGGTACATCGCCCCGGAGACGATATACCCTTAGGTGACTTAGAGGGTGCAACACATGACAGTGCGCTGGAAATGTGCTCTACTCGTCGGCAAGCTACAAGTCCAATTAAGAGCGCCCAGATAACGAGATTGCCTGTGACTGGAAATTCTCCATAAACTATAGTTTGATCTAGTCATTAACCTAATCCATATTCAGTATGAATCCCTGACCGTGGGGACCAGGGAGTCACGTCCTAGACATGATGCAAGACAAGACAAGTGGATTGCACAAGCAAGCAAGCAGTAACACCCACGGTGTCAAGTTGATTATATGAGTCAAGTTAGCTGTCGCAACAGCATCAAGTCAAGTCAAGTTACAAGTTACAAGTTACAAGTCAAGTCAGGAGTGCGCCGCCACGGGCCACTATCAAGTTATCAAAATAAATCATGTCAGGGTACTTGTCAGGAGTGCGCCACGACGGGCCACTATCATGTCAGGTTGGTCATGTCAGGAGTGCACCACTACGGGTCACTGTCGTGTTATGCTAGTTCCTTCTCATACCATGCCATGTACAATAGTCATTCCAAACATATTAAGTAAAATCAAGTTCATGACAAAAGGCGTAAGGATATAAAATGGGCATAAAATATCTAATAAAATATCAATATACAGGGCTATAGAAGAGCCAAGCTTAAGGAAAATAAAACCAAATCTTCATGATTGGACAGATTGTGCAAGGGTCCCTGGGGTCAGGTTGCGCAGGAGTCAAGTGCGCCAGGGGCCAACTGCGTAGGGGTGAGCTGTGCAGGGTACCAACTGCGCAGGGGTGGATGGCGCAGCAGATGGATTGTGCTGGATCAGGTTGCGCAGGAAATAGATGGCACAGGAATGGTTGGCGCAGGAGATAGATGGCGCAGGAATGAACTGCGCAGGGGTGAAGTGCGCAGGGTTAGATTGCGCGGGAGCCAACTGTGCAGGGGTGGATGGCGCAGGAACAGACTGCGCATGAGTCCCTACGCACTGGGGTTGAGCGCATTTCACCATGAGGCAAGCTGCACGGTCGGCGCTGCGCTAAAGAGCGCAGGCCGAGAGGAGATGCACAGTCCAGCACTGCGCTAAAGAGCGCAGGCTGCAGTCTGCTACTCTAGGCCGAGAAGAACACCAAGAACACCAAGAATTCAAATTTTCATATCTTTGCCAAATTAAAGCCAAATCTAGATTTTTAAAGGTCTAACTTGAGTAAAATTGAATTCTCTTCCACATGGAAGCATCAAAACAAGCAAAATCAAAGTTAAATAGATCAAAACCATGTAAATCCGAAAATAGCAAAAACCTAGATCTAGAACAAAGGAAACTCCAAATCACAAAATGACAAGTTCTAATGTTGATCACCATGGCCTAATCTAGCTAATGGACAAATAAAAAATGTTCTCATGTGGTGGCAAGGTGCACTTGCCTATGGGTGATGGTGTAGGAAGGAGAAAGAAGAAAAAGAAATTAATGGAGGGAAGTAATGAGGAGAGAGAGTGTTAGGTGGGGATTTATGAGGGTGGGTTGTGTTGTGTTGAGGGTGGAGTGTAGGTTAAAGTGCTCCAATGCATTTTAAACCAAACCAAACCAAATCAAACCAATTCTCCTCCACAAAATAAAACCAAGTCATGTCAAAACCCGTTTTACGAGAAAACCGAAAATCTGTAAGTCGAGCCAAAATACAATTACAGGCCATAATCTGAGAAAATAAAATACAGGTCCAAGATACAAGCAGGCTTAACCAAAATACGCATTCAGAATATGGGTGTTACAAGTAGCGAGCCCCGCTGCAAGTCCTCGCCTAACCCGTGCCCAGCACAGCTAATTATTTGTTTCCCTTTGCCCGCAACGGTCCCGTGGCCTCGGGTTGCCGTGCGGGGAAACGCTCACCTTGTCGACAAGTTTTCCATGACCGTGCAAAGACTTGTTTTTAGTTGTTAAGACATAGCCTACCTTTTCTTTGAGAACTTGCTCATTCATTCGTGTTAAGACATAGCCTACCTTTTCCTTAAGTTTACTTCGGCGAGAGAACTTGTTGGTCGCGCTAGACGTCGCCTACGCGATTACCTAAAATCGCACAAGCAACCGATTAGAATACTGTATTATTCAAGGAGTTCGATAGGAAATGCGAGTTCAAAATGCAAGCCATAAAAACCATCAAAAACATTCACGAAAACGCATTCAGAAAACAAAGTCAAAACCAACACAAGCGGCGTGAAAAGCAGAGCAACGGGAGGTCTCTCCCGACTTAGCCGCAGAGTCAATCCTTGAGGCGCAACCCGCTGAATATGGGACTTGGTTCCGAAGAAGACATTCCATAAAGGGAAATGGATCTTAATTCAACCGTTCCCATTCGATCGACTCGGTCGATCCCGACATATCGGTCCCGACCAAATCGATAGCGACAGTGTTCCTTTCTCGCGCACCCCGTGGACAAGTATGGGGCACGATGTAGGGACGGGGCACTACATCGCTAGTCCAATCTTCATATAGGGTAGAATCCACCATTTTAGAAGGCATAAGTGTAGAAGCATGGAAAATATTAGAATAAAGGCATAAATGGCCCATGCGGTTTTGGGTAGCAAGTCTATGCGGCTCATACTGGAGTTGCCCTATGCGGCCCAAAAGAAGACCCTCAGACTCATGCGGCTCGGGGATGAATGCGGTTCAGCAGGAATATGCGGCTCAATTGACGACACGTGTGACCCCCCCCACAGTTGGCCACTGGAGTAATGGTCTCATTTAATGCTCTGACACGACTCGACGACTGTCTCTGACATAAAGTATCATAGTGGCTCTGCCATAATGACAGACTCTTCGGGAAAAGAAGAAAATCTCTGACCCGATCTGACAAAAAATCCTAGATTGACGCGTGGCAAAAGTCTCATGCAGCTCAGATAGAGAACAGCTTCATGCGGCTCATTGAGGAGTCACTCTAATATGATTAACAAGAATTCGCCATATGCGGTCCACCCATAGCCCGGTCTATGCGGCTCAACACCACGCTAATTCATGCGGCCTACAGAAACTATGCATATGCGGCTCACGAAAAGTTCGTCTCCTGCGGCTCGATGAGGCATTGACTCATGCGGCTCACGAGTAGTATCCCCCTGCGGTTCAAGTGTTGGTCACCCTATGCGGCCCTGGCAGGATCTTCAATTTAAAAAAAAAACGTGGCACTGAAGATGCAACAGAATCCCAACGAGAATATTCGACATCATCATCATAATTGCCGAGATCAGGGCATATCATTCATCATCAAGTCAATAGGACACGTGGCGAGCAATCAAATATTGGCATAATCAATCACGAAGATTTAAAGCAGTCAGCATTAACTGCTCATAAGATTTGGTACTATCCGCATTAGTGGCCGAGATTCATTATGATCAGGATCAAGGGCCCAGATAGAATGAAGGAGCGCCGACATTCCAAATAGATAATCATCAGCAAACCCTAATGATCCCACCCCACTCTTATAAATAGCCAGCATCATTCCCACGTAAAAAAGGTCGGCAACAAAAGAATAAAAAAAAGAAGAAAAGAGAGATATACACAGAGAGAGCTGCCCCTTTTCTTGATACTCACAGAGAGAGAGAAGCCAGGAGAGCAACCCGAGGAGAGTAAGAAGAGCCTTTCTTCGCCAACGCCGAGCAGATCTTCCCCGAGCCAAGGCTGCATACCGATCGTCCAAGGAGTAAGGCAGAGCGGCCGTCGCTTTTCCGAGCCTCTATCGTCACCCCCCAGAATCAAAAATAAACAATCGTACTTAGTCTGCTGTACCTAGGTTTTCGTCCCTAGGCTTTCTTTGTACGAGCGAGTTTGTATTGTGAGTCTAAGTTCAGTCCTCCGATAATTGTTCTGTTCTTTTACAATCAATGGCAAACACGATGGCGACTCTGCTGGGGACTAACTTCTCCACGGCTGAGGAGTTGGTGACGCAATCGGATGCAGCCAAACTTGGCTCCACACAACAGAAGTTGGTCGTCCGCTTCGACCAACAGGCGTTCGAAGAGATGCTCTCTGAAGGCAGCGCTGGCCCGGTCCAGAAACGCACCCGCACCACGAAGGCTCATAAAGAGTGGAGGCCAAAGTCATTTGCTCCTCCCCAAGCCCTCGATGGGATACCCTCGGTCGCTCAAAACGGCGAGAAAGATTCTCCTGCGGCCCCACTTCAGATCGCAGATACCTCTGCTGTCCCCAAGTCCGGCAGAAAAAAATACTATGATGCTGGACTTGCAGGGGCAAAGAGGGTCTCTGCTCAACCTGAACCGCAGAGAGGTATTAGCCGCAGAAAGAAAATCCATGCGGCCACAACCGTCAACCACATGAAGAAAACTCACGCGGCCACTTCTGTCAGCCGCATAACTTATGCAGCTACAGTTCCCAACCACATGGATGAGATTCATGCGGCTAGTAAAGTCAACCGCTTGCAGAAAACCAATGCGGCCACAGATGCCAACCGCATGCGGACAGCCTGCACGGCCGTGACTCCTAACTGCATAAGAACTTGTCCCACAACAGAAGACAGTCGCATGCAGATAGCCTGCACGACACCCAACGCTGGCCGCATAGCGTCTCTACCGCGCTTCTCTCGATCAGTTTTCTATCGACTCTCATGCGGTCCTAACTCTGATCACTTTCTGGATGAAAATCCAGACTCTGTGATACCTAATGTGGACTCTTCCTATTACGCACCCACAAGTGCTAAAAAGAAAAAGTCTAGGGCAGCACGGGCTCATCAAGTCCAGACAGCTGTCCCAACCTCTGACTATCGGGGCATCCCGCTGAGTATCACGCGGGCCTCTGACGGGAAGTTGCATAAAACCACTCGAGTCAAGCCCCCGGCGACAAACGGGCAAAGTGGTTCCTCTGACCTGCGTGAAGCTATCCTCCACAAACGCAAGGAAAGAGAAGGAGCCTCAGCGTGCAGAGAGTCCTCACAGGGACGTCACTGCACCCAGATTATCGTCAACTGCTGTTGCAACAATACGGCAGTAACGAAAGACCGGCCATCCGTCTTCCAAAGATTACAACATCCGAGCTCGGAAGACGAGGCACCTCCCGTTGCCTCCTGCAATTCCGCACGGAAAGTCCCCGTGGAGGGGAGAGAGAAGAAGACAAGCATCTCCAGTCCAAAGATATCGGCCACTACAGCTAAGAAATTGTCGGCTAAACGGTTACCATCCACTGGAGTATACCAATACACCCGTTCAAAGACAAAATCTGCTACAACAGGAGGCTCATCGTCCCCGACCCTGGGGGTCGTAGGAGCTGGGGGTAGTACTCCTCCGAACATCCACAATAATCCAATGTTTCAAGGAGACGAACCCCGAGAAATAATCCTCCCATCGGGTATAACAGATGCTGATAGTGTTCCTTCTGAGTCCGAACCTGAAGAGAACATCCCCACATATCATGATGATTTCTCGATGCACGGGTACGACTCGGAGAGTACATCCTCCACCTCTCCTTCCGTCACTCCTCATGTGAAGACGGTGTTCATGACAGACAGCAATCAAGGCGGTTCCGGTGATCGCCAGCGCATCGACACTTTGGAGGCCATATTGCACGCCTTGGTCCAGTCTGTAGACGAGATCAAAGCGGCGCTTCCTAATCTGCAGGGGCTGACACCTGGCCAGACAAGCACGGGTCCCGCAATTAACGTAGATTCAAATTCAGCGGCACCGAACCCGGGCAACAATCCTCCCGAGATAACGGCTCCTACCGCGACAGATGAGGCCCGAGAAGTAAGAAGAGAGGTTCAGGAGCTCCGAGCAATGTTCCATGCCCGAGAAAACTCTCAAGACCTCAGGATACGGCAACCATATCCTGCTGAATGGAGGGATGTTCCTTTTCCACCAAGATATAAGCCGTTCAATATCAACCCATATGATGGCAAGACTTCAGCAAGCCGGTACATCACTTACTTTGAGGTCACTACCGACCATCTACCCCATGATGACGCCATCCTCACACGGTTATTCATTGGGGCACTGGAAGGAGTCGCCTTCGATTGGTACCATAACCTGCCAGATAATTGCATCCACTCCTTCGCTGGCTTCAAGCGCTTGTTCTTGGAGAGGTTCTATGAGGTAGGGCAGGACGTCACGATGTCTACCCTCATGGATGTCGTCTAAGGAGAGAAAGAG
Organism: Iris pallida; assembly: GCA_029216955.1. NCBI lineage: Eukaryota > Viridiplantae > Streptophyta > Magnoliopsida > Asparagales > Iridaceae > Iris > Iris pallida. The sequence goes on along the minus strand of JANAVB010004630.1, from coordinate 54,640 downwards.
CTGACAAGGAATTACATTGAGCGGTTTCGTCAAACCGCAATAAAGTTACCATCTGGCAACCCAGACTCTTCCTTGATTGAAATTTGCCAAAAGAGACTACTCCCAACAATTAGTCTCTGGATGGGCGAAAGTCAATTCAAGGACTGGAAGGCCTTTATCATCAGCGCTACAAGTGCCGAGGAACGATTGAAGAAAGCTCGCCAACTGGGGTTGCATATCTCAGAGGGAGAGAACAAGAGGAAGCGTCCCAACGCCAGCAACGACAATGGGGGTAGCCCCTCCAACAACCAGGACAACAAAGGCAAGCAGGCCATGGTGACCGATACAGCCTAGAAGCCCGAGCCACAGCCAGCAGACAAACAATGGCCTCAAATCACTTATTCTTTCGAAGACGGCCACGTCAAGCCTATCTTGGACATGCTTATACAAGGAGATAGAATTCAGCTTCCTCCACCAAGGCGGGAACCTCGGCCTGCTGATTTGGAAAATCCGAAGTTCTGCCATTACCACCGCTACGTCCACCATGCTACACACGACTGCTACCAACTGAAGCGGTATATCCAGAACCTTATCGATTCGAACGCTCTGGCTATCGACTTCGAGGAGGTAACCGTAGCAGCCAACATGGTGTCCGTACAATTCGGCAATTTCCCTCCAACAGAGACTCAAGACGGTGTCATACCCATCCCTCTGGCAACGATGGAAATCACTAATCTTTCGCCTACCCGTGATCAAACTCCCGGCCTAGTACCCCTCACCACATCACGAGGGGAAATCATGTGGGTCCATCCGGACCTAGTCCACGAGGTGACTCAGCCCACTTTACCTTATAAAAGTGGAAAGGTCAGATCATGCCGCTCCACCTCGGCAGAGGAGGAAGTCTCAGCCGTCACTACTCGATCTGGAGCACAAGCCCAACCAGTGGTCGAGAATCCGACTAATGATCAGTAGCCCACAAACGCTGATACTCCGGGACCAGCTCAGCCTTCGACGACCGACAAGCCTAGGCCGAAGGAGACTCGCTTCGACAAATCCCTCCGAAAGGAGGCACCTCAGGGGCTGGAGAGGCCCTACAACTTCGACATCTTGGCGCAATTGGCTAATACACCGGCCAAATTGTCCTTATATGAACTCCTGAGGCTCTCGAAGGATGTCCGCACGGCCCTAAGTGAGGCGCTCCAAAATGCCGACGCATACTTGGCTCAGGTCAACCTCACGGGAGATAATCAGCCTACAGAGCTCCAAGATAGTGCGTGTACAGGTGCAATGCCCAATATCGTCTTCTCTCCGCAGGATATGCTCATCAAAACTAACCTGCACGACCGCCCATTGTACTACACTGGATACATCGGCGACGTAAAGGTAGACCGAATGCAGATTGATCCTGGGTCCTCTATAAGCATCATTCCGAAGGGTCTGCTACATAATCTTCGCATTCCAATGCATCGTCTGACGCCTACAAGCACCGCCATTAGCGGTTTCAATTCAGGCAGGAGCTACCCAATAGGGAATATTCGCTTGAAATGTCAGATTGGCGATCTCCAATCAGAAGTCACCAGCTACGTCATAGATGCCGACACTTTTTACAATATCCTTCTGGGGCGGCCTTGGATACATGATTACATGATCGTGCCTTCCATGCTACACTAGTGCTTCAAATATGTCGATAAGCACGGCTTCGTGAGGACAGAGTTTGCCGATATCGATCCCTTCAAGGGGGTCGAATCTTATTACTCAGACTCCTGTCTGTACGAAAAATCAAAGAAGCATCTGGTCGAAGAAGATGTGCAAGCTCACAACAAGACGGCTACAGGATCAGAAGAACCTCTAACGATCCACCTTCAGGCTCGCAAACCGGACAATTCTGTACCCCTTACGGCTACTCTGCGTAAGGACGCAATCAGTCTATCGGCACAAGAAGAGCAGATGAGAATCCGGCTGCCGAGGTCTGGCCAAGTGCCGAGACCCACACCAGGGCCTTTTACCATCAGACTACCGAGAGTCGGTCAGCTCCAGGCGGAGAAACTTAATCCCTCCGACAGGCCGCTCACGATACGTCTTCCTAAAAAGGGCCGTCACCCCGACGCGAGGTCTGACACTTCCAGCGAACCAGCCACTCCTCGCCCCACGTCAGATGCCAAGCTGGGGGTTGCTAGTCTACCAACAACTCCACGACCTGCTCCCCCGGTCGAGTCTCTGAAGATCAAGCTGACTAGGTCGCTCTCCCAGTCTTCATTTATACAGGGGGTGGCCGAAGAAGAACCAGAATTAGCCAAGTATGTGGCTGCCCACTCCGATACCCCTTCCGCGGATGATGTAATCCCTCTCGAGAAGATACCTTATTTTATCAATAAAGGGCTATCTTTGAATTACATCGAGCTCAACAAGCTATGTACAATGTATGCTATGGACCACGGTATAGGCACTCACCTACACACACAAGTGACAAATGTATATACCACAATCCAGCTTACTCCGGCAGAAGACGCTTACCGAATAGTTGAGGGAGGGGACCACCCGATTATCTTCGGCCGGAAAGACGATCCGTACCCCTTCACTATAAAAGAAGTCGATCTTGGGTCAGATACCGGAAGATTGCCTCTATACCTTTATAGTCCCCAGTCCAAATACCTCATGCAGAAACAAGGATATGATCTAGAAACTACACCAGGTTTGAATTACGGTACCGGACGGTGACTACCTTTGAAGCCCCCAGTACCGTCTGGTAAACCACGGGACTACTATAGCAAAACTCGATGTGGACTAGGGTATGTAACTCCCACAACGACTCCAGAGAGTTCAGATGAAGAATGTGATTGGCAGTTACACTCAACCGGGTCACCAACTTTCGACTCAGACACAAGCATTGGGGACATATTCAGACAAGTCCTATCAGTCAACATAGCATTTGTCGATGCTTACGAAGAAGACGAGGACATTCCTGAAATCCTCGAGCTTGAGCCGTGGGCTCAACAGTTAGACGCACAATGGGAAAAGCGGTTCGAGCTAAGAGAACCTCCTACGGAGGATGAAGTTATGCAGGTCAACCTCGGCACCGAATCCTCTTCAAAGCCAATCTTCGTCAGTAAAAGCCTAACAGGCGAGGAACGAGAATCACTGCTGGAACTCATCAGAGAATACATTGACGTATTTGCATGGAGTTACGAAGACATGCCGGGATTAGATCCCGATATTGCTCTCCATAAACTCAATATACGGCCGGATGCAAAGCCAGTCAAGCAGCAGCAACGACGCTTCCGCCCGGGCGTCATGGACGCGATCGAAGCCGAAGTCAACAAACTGATAGCCAGCGACTTCATCCGTGAGGAGCAACACCCTGACTGGGTCGCCAATATAGTCCCGGTCCTTAAGAAGAACGGGAAGATCCGAATCTGCATCGACTTCCGTAATCTAAATGAGGCATGTCCGAAAGACGAATTTCCCCTCCCGATCACGGACATCATGATTGACAACACATGCGGCTTCGAACGTATGTCATTCATGGATGGATTCTCGGGATACAATCAAATCAAGATGTCCCCCGACGATGAGAAGCACACATCATTTAGAATACCGATCGGCACATACTATTACACAGTCATGCCATTCGGTCTAAAGAATGCTGGTGCCACATATCAGCGGGCTATGAGTATCATTTTCAGAGAACATTTGCGCAAAATAGTGGAATGCTACGTCGACGACATCGCTGTCAAGAGTCGCCGTAAGGAGGATCATCTACAAGATCTGAGAACGATATTCGACCTGATGCGAGCCCACAACCTGAAGATGAACCCTACAAAGTCGTTCTTGGGCGTATCCAGCGGGAAGTTCTTAGGTTTCATCATCACTGCACGGGGTATCCATGTAGACCCTGAGAAAACTAAGGCAATAATGGAGATGGGTCCCCCGAAAAATCTACGCGAACTTAGAGGCCTCCAAGGGAGGCTAGCCTATATCAGAAGGTTCATTTCCAATCTCTCCGGACGATGCCGGCCGTTCACACACCTCATGAAGAAGGGAGTCTCATTCGTATGGGACGAAGAATGCCAACGCGCTTTCGACGACATCAAAGAATATTTGTCAAATCCTCCAGTCCTGGTGGCCCCGGTCCCTGGAAAACCATTCTTGCTCTATGTACGAGCAATAGAACACTCCCTCGGTGCCCTACTGGCACAAAATAACGACGCAGGACACGAACAGGCCATATACTACCTCAGCCGAATGATGGTCGGGCCCGAACAGTGATACACTGCCGTGGAGAAAGAATGCCTCGCCTTGCTATTCGCCATTCAAAAGATGCGGCATTATGTTACAGGACAAACTATACATGTGATCTCACGGGTAAATCCCCTCAGGGTCCTCATGACTAAACCAGGGGCGCTTAGCTCTCGCCTCGCTACATGGGCAATACTGTTATCCCCATATCATATGATCTTCATCCCACAGAAGGCTGTCAAAGGCCAAGCCTTGGCAGACTTTTTGGTGGCCCATCCAGGATCGGGGTCATCCAGAATATACGAGGAAATCCCAGATGAGGTCGCCGATTCTAATACAACCACCCACGACAACATATGGAGGATGTTCTTCGATGGCGCTTCAAGAACCGGACCCAAGGGAAACATCGTCGTCGGGGTCAGAGTAGTATTGATCTCTCCTACCGAGCTAGTGATCAATCGCGCCTACTCTCTCACGGAACCCTGTTCCAACAATGTGGCCGAATACAACGCTTTGGTCATTGGCCTCCAACTCGCAAAGGAGCTGGGTGTAGAATATCTCGAAGCATACGGCGATTCATAATTAATCGTCAATCAGATTCGGGGGTCGTACGAAGTCCGCCATGAACACATGATCCCCTACCACCAAATAGCAATCAACATTATCTCCTCATTCGAGGGATTCTTCATCGAACACGTCCCCAGACTTCAAAATATCGAAGCCGATGCCCTAGCAGGCCTTGCCGCCTCCTTAGCAGTGCCGAACCAAGCGCATCACTCGGTTGAGGTGATAGGCCACGAACTGGTCTGTCCCAAGAACAATATTCAATTCGTAGTGAGCTATTCTGCCCAGACGGTCGATGAAACACCAGACTGGAGACAGCCGTTTATTAACTTCGTCGTATACGATATCCTCCCGGAGAATCCAAGGGAAGCTACCTCCATCAGACGGCATTCTCTCTGATTCTTCTACGACACAGAGACAAAGATGCTGTACCGACGATCCTACGACAGATTATTACTCCGGTGCTTGTCAAACGCAGAAGCCAAAGAAGCTGTACGAGAAGCTCACGACGGTGTCTGTGGGGCCCATCAGCCTGGCCCTAAGCTACAGGACCGCCTTCGCCGTATGGGCTACTACTGGCCCACGATGGTGGCAGACGCAATAGACTATGCCAGAAAATGCAAGGCTTGCCAAGTCCACGCGGACTTCATTCACCAACCATCCGAGTTTCTACATCCAACGGTGGCATCCTGGCCATTCGAAGCATGGAGAATGGATATCATTGGTCCAATCACCCCACCTTCCTCCCGAGGACATCGCTTCATACTCGCGATCACCGACTACTTCTCCAAATGGGCGGAAGCCGTCCCACTCACAGAAGTTAAGACTTCAAACGTGATCAGCTTCCTTAAGCATCACGTCATCTACCGCTTCGGACTGCCTCGGAGGATCATCCATGACAATGGTCCGCAGTTTGCAAGCCATGCATTCTATCGATTCTACGACAAACACCGCATTCAGAATGTCGCTTCGATACCATATAACCCGGCAGCAAACGGGTTGGCAGAGGCATTCAATAAAACAATCATCAAACTCCTCAAGAAGTTTGTCTCCTCCAACAAATGCGACTGGAACGAGAAGCTCGGCGAATGCTTATGGGCTTATCGCACCACGGTTCGAACAGCTACTGGGAATACACCATTCTCTTTAGTATACGGGAGTGAGGCAGTCCTCCCACTGGAAACTCAGATTCCCTCACTCCGCGTCGCCCTCACTTATCAGTTGACAACGGATGATAACTATCGACGCCGATTACAAGAGTTGGAGGCCTTAGACGAAAAGTGCCTCCTAGCCCAGCAAAGGATCGAGCTATACCAAGCACGTATCTCAGGAGCCTTCAACAAGAAGGTTAAAATCAGAACATTCCAAGTGGGCGATCTCGTTCTGGCAGTCCGGAGACCAATGGTCATGACTCACAAGACCGCAGGCAAATTCCAGCCAAAATGGGAAGGTCCATTTGTCATCGAGGCCGTGTTCTCCAACGGCGCCTACCGCCTCGCCGAGCAGAATGGGGACTTGCTTATGTTGCCCGTCAACGGCAAGTTTCTGAAGAAATACTATGTTTAGACAACATTCTCCAAATTATCAAGTCATGTACCCTCTTAGTACCCCTGAACTCGCACCCACCATTCTCCAAATTATCGAGTCATGTACCCCCTTAGTACCCCTGAACTCGCACCCACCATTTTCCAAATTATCGAGTCATGTATCCATTGATACCACTGAACCCACATCCACAACATTTCAGATTACCGAGCCATGCACCCGCTGGTGCCACTGAACTCTCATCTCCTCAATATTCTAGAAAATCCAAATTATGTACTTACATTTCCGGTCACTCTTTCAGATAGTAAGTCACGTATAATCATACCTCTGAACTTTCTTCCTGAAAGAGATCCTCCCTCATGATCCACTACCCGCACTCCCAGTGCACAAAAAGGGTAATCGATCCACTAATTTCCGAAACGACCATGTCCTCATTACCTCTGAGTCGTTTTCACTTCCACCAAAAACAAACCGCCCCCTCGCGTAGAACATCCATGTCCTCCTACCTCTGAGTAGTTCTATGCACCCCTTCTTCATTGAGCCCACTCCTGCCATGTCCTCATTACCTCTGAGTGGGAAGGCTCCGTCGAAGAAATCACCATATTTGCCATGTCCACATTACCTCTGAGCAAGTATGTTGGTTCCCTTTCAACCTATTATCCGTACCCACAACCGGAGTGCGACAAGGATAATAGGTCCATAAATGTCCTCTGTTGACCACAAATGTCCTCTGTTGACCACAAATGTCCTCTGTTGACCACAAATGTCCTCTGTTGACCACAAACGTCCTCTGTTGACCACTATTGATTATAGAAAAGTCTTCCGTGAAGTCTCCCCCTACCATGTTCTCATTACCTCTGAGTAGGAAGATTCCACGGTAAAACCCTCATGTTTGCTACGTCCTCATAATCTCGGAGCAAATATGACTGGCTTCCTCCCACCTTATTATCCGTATCCTGAACCAGGGTACGCTAAGGATAATAGGTCCACAAATATCCCTTGCTAAGCTTCTTAGCATAAATCCACCATCCTACCATGCCCCGGGAGCCCAGCTGCTCTACGGTATTCCTTTCCCCAGTACCGAGAACATCCATGACCATTTTGTCGTGGCTGTCCCGGACATCCTGATCAAACTTGTTATCCATACCTAAAACCAAGGTACGCCCAGGGTAACAAGTCCACAAATAATCCCCCAGCAAGTCCAATTCTATGAATACCACAAGAACAAGAAAGAGAAGATGAGTTGAAACATGCTCATTTATTTCAAAATTCAAAGGAGCTACATCAGTAGGGATCACATCCCTTGCAAATCAAAATATACACATATGAAAGAAAAAAAAAGAGAAGCAGAAGAAGACAGATGGCGGATCACTGTTCCGGGGCACATAGCACCGTAAGGCGGTCCTTTATCAAGGCGACCGACCGCTCAAACCTCTGTTTGGCTCGACGCTCAGCTTCCTGGTTCAACACCGCCGGGTCCTCCAAATGAACGTGGGCCTGCCAGTTGTCCTCGAACTTCTTAAAAGATCGCTCCAAGTTGGCAGAAGTTCGAGAAATCCGCTCGGCCTCCCGAGCAATCGACTCCTGTTCTGCATGAGCAGCCTTCCGCTCTGACTCTAAGAAGGCCAACTCCTTCTGGAGTGCGAGAATCCGCTCCTTCGTGTCAGCTATTCCACGAGAGACAGATTTTTTCCGGGCCCTACAAGCCTGACTCCGACGACCCAGTCGGTCATAGGAGACGGAGAACTTGTCAAGATCCCCCTGCACAGCCGGCCCGGCAGTCTCTCGAGCGAGTTTGATCCTGTCCCGAGCAGCAACCAGGAAGCCCCGCTCTCGTTCGATCGCAGCAGGCAAACCGGCCTGCCGTACTGCCAGCAGTTGGATCACAAGCTGGTCAGCCTCTGTCAGCTTAGGCTCCAGGAACGCTGCTAACCCCAGCCCGCCCGGGAGACCCTTCAGAGTGTCAATTTGTCCCCGAGCTCCCCGTAGAGACAGAGAAAAAGGGACTCCCCGTTCCACGGCAGCGTTTGTACCCCTCCCTAAGTGGCGATAAAAGCTGTCAACCACATCCTGCGTCACCTCGTCCAGAGCCTCCGAGGAAACCGGTGTCAGCGGAAGTGTGGCTGGTAGCACGGAAGAAGACGCGACAGAATCTGCCGCTCCTGCCACAAGAGAAACCAACTCCGCACAGAAAGACGCTTGAACAGCGGCCAACTCCTCTTCAGCAGCCCGCAGGATTTGGATGCTTGACAAGGTCGAGAAATCGACTTCCAGAGCCGTGTCAACAGCGGAAGACGAGGCAGAAACCATTGCCAACTCTCTCCCCGTCTGCCCGAAGACGGCAGGAGGCTCTTCAACATGAGAAAGAGGAGAAGAAACATTCCTTTCGTCCGGATAATGGCCGACCGAACTCTCCCCGAGAACATCCGCGGCGGAAGGTAAAAGGTCAGGACCTGCAGGGCCAAGGCAACCATGAATCGACTTGACCCGAAGGATATGTTGATAGAGCGAATAAGCCCCTTCGGTAGTCAATATATGGCCTATCTTACCAATGGAGGAGTATGGAGGCTGAGGTTCGTCTACAGCCACCACAGCCTCCTCACCAATAACCTCCGAATCAGGAATCAGAGAGTCGTCCCCGGGAGAAGAGGTACCGAGAACGGTGTCATCCCGCCGAAGCTCAACGACTGCAGGGGTGGGCCCAGAGGAACCTTCCTTCCCCCGAGCTGATGCTTCAGCAACCCGGGAACTTCCAGCCACCTCCGGGAGAGCCCCAGCAGAAAGGACCGCGGCGCACATATCGTTGATTAAGACAGCAAGGGCGGGATCAACCTCAGAGGCAGTAGATGGTTCAGAAGACTCCGGCCCGTCGGACGCCTACAAAGAAAAGTGATTAAATCATATCTACGAGAGGAAAGGGAACTACAACAAAGAAACAAATCCAATTTAGCCTTACCTCCGGAGTAGCATCGGTACCGTCATCCCTTTCGGTAATAAGCGATCCACGAGACTTAACGGCAGCTCTTTTCACGGAAAAAGTCTCTCTACTGCCAGAAGATTCGTGCCTGACTCGCTTACGTGAGGAACCAGACACAGCCGGAAGCTGTTCTTCCCTCACTCTTCCACCTTCTGTAGAAAGCAATGGGCCCTCCGCCGATTCATCAGGGATGGGAAGCGATTGATCTGCTACTTCTTTGCCTCCATCAAAAAGAGAATCTTCGCTATTATCTTCCTCCCCAGCCAACTCGGAAGGTTCTGATTCAAGAAGAGGAGTCTGAAGCGCTAGTTGCTTTCTGGCCTTAGCCCCCTTGGGCTTCTCTTCTAAACCGGTACCCACGATAAAACTGGTACTCGGATCGAAATTAATAGGAGGCTTGTTCGCCATGACATAATACAAAGCAGCCACGTATAAAATTTCCTTTGGCGTCTGAGCATCAGGGACCGAGAAGCTGGCTCGAGTATGATAAGCATCATAATAATTCCATGCCCTGACGCCATCAAGAACACTACCTTCGAAGCCCAAACCAGGATTGGGATGATCAAGAAATAACTGGCTATAACCGAACTGCCGAGAAAACCTACTAGGTAGGTAAGGCTCCAGGTACACCCTATCGCGGTTGCGATAAACCAAATGAGCAGGACGGATGTTACGCAACCAAGTGAGCATATCCGGAGATAGAAAGTGAGGAGGTCCAGTACCATCAAGGTGTACCTTACTCACATCCTCATCAGAAAAAGGAGGAACAGACACAAAAAGGTGACACCCATCTACCCTCGCCAGCGCCCTCCGACAAGCCGGCATAGTATTGTATTCCCAAGACTGGCGATGGCATTTGAAGAGGAAAGCATCTTCATCCGTAGCATCTTCCGCTATCCCGGGTCCCAGCAAAGACTTGTAATGCATCGCCAACCACGCCATCAAGTAATGGAAAGGCAATTCTACGCGCTCAAAATCCAAGGTCTTCTTACGCGCAACAACTTTGGATGAGAAGGTCCGAAGACCGTGGTGGATGCTGCACACCATGGCGGGAAGAAGGGCCAGCCTAACTCCGAACACCAGTTTAACGGCGGGAAGAATAAAATGGCGACCGATCCTCTCGATGGAACCTGCTCCTCCCGAGATGACGCAATTCTGTAACCATATCATCAAAAAGCCAGCCAGAAGCGCCTTCTCTGACATCTGCGTGGTCCCATAGTAAAAGTAGCTGAGAGAGTCAGTTTGGCTCCCAAATATGTCACTCCTGGACCGCGACTTCTTGACGCCTAACATCAAATCCTTCACCTCCACGTGCGTTTTAGGTGTTCGAGGAGTAACTCCACCAGAAGGGTTAACTTTGAAAAGGTAACTAATCCATGATGTGGTGTGGGGAGCGGTCCCTTCGGAGCTATCCGCTGTCTTTATGGCCATCTGGTGACAAGCACTATGGTGGCACAGCAACTCCCGGTATACTACAACGAAACCTGGGAATCGTCGGTCCAAGTCCTCAAACTCCTCATTCGAAGGGGTATACACCTCGAAAGGCTCATTTCCCCAGGGGAGTTTAGAGACAGTATACATCTCATGAAGAGCAAGCCCCAGCTCCCCTACTGGTGAGAAGAATGTCCCCGTTCGCCAGCTATACATCTCCAAGAGCGCCATGAACAACGGCTTATTAATAGGAAGCCCGTGACAAGTCCCTCGAACAGCATGATAAAGTCCCACCTCACGCAAGAGTGTTCCGTAGGTCTGCAGGACCCAGGTGGTCAACTGGACCCACATAGAAGTAGGGTTTATCCAGTTCGACAATGCTATCCTACCAACAGGATAGGACTTCTTACGGACGAGCCGATTCAAGAAGGTGTCAGCCTGAGCAAATGAAAAGTTGGGACCGTATGCATTCATGAAGGAACCCGGGGCCAGACCCATCATATACCGAGGGACGGGATCCTTACCTGGGTACGCTGACCGCATATTCGAATTGTAATGGATGTCGCCCATCAACATCCCCGATTGAGTAGGGGTCAAGTTGCACACCATCTTCCTGTTCAACAGCACCATGTTGAACCACGATAAGGGATAATGGCGTTCCATAAAAGGGATATGGATTGACTCCCCGTCCAAAGAGAAATCCCAGTTCTCGAAAATCTCTAACACTCGAGAGTTCCCTATGATTAGAGCATCTCCAAAGAGGAATAGAGGCTTCAGGTATTTCCCATCCAGCCTCCCAGTGTTCATCATGGAACGAAGGTAATGAAGGGTCTGATTCTCGATGGCGTTCAACCTCTCCGAAGGCTCATCAGCAGGGAACTGATTCAATACATGCTTAATTAAGTCGTCAAGACGTACACCCAAAGCGAATTGATTTGAACCAACCAAAAGTTCCCCCGCAGGATTCACGGGCAGATTCACTAGAAAAAGATAAAAGAAACAAGGTCAGAAAACAAACAAAGAAAACAGAAGTATTGGAAAAGATTACTGAAGTCTATGCGGCTCAAGTTGCCACAGCCTCATGCGGCTCATCAGCAGATAGGTCCATGCGGCTCTGCGCGTCATAGCCCCATGCGGCCCTGAATTAACCAAGTCCGTACAACTCAGATTCAGAAGGGTTTTTAGATTCATGCGGCTAAGCCCGACTCATACAAACCGCTGCGGCTACAAACTATCAAGTTCATGCGGTTCAAAAATGAGCAACGCTTATGCGGCCCGAGTCGGAAACACACATGCGGCACTGATCGAATGTGACAAGCTCATGCGGCCATAATGGGCGAAGTGCTTATGCGGTCACATCGATACGTCTCGTATATGTGGCTTGTGCATAAAGTATGCAACAGAGCCATGGCAGCAGCTAGGGTTTTTCGGAGTGACCCCCTTACCAGCGATGGGCGGGTGAACATCAGGATGGACAGCACCTACAGCAACCGGCGGAGGAGTGACTACATTCGTCGCCGCAGTCGCCGTAGCAGCAACTGCCTTGCCCTTCGCGGCCTTCGATGCAGCAGATCTCTTGGGAGCCATGGTCGATGGATGAAGAAGGAAAACGAAGAGCGAAGTTGGCAACAAGGAATTCAAGCAAAGAAAGGAGGTAAAGAAATCCCCAAGAGCTGAAAAACTCCTATTTATAGGCGATCCATAAAGTAGAAAGACGCCTCGGATTACGCGCCGCCTCCAAAAATAAAGGCGAGAACGCTTCGGTCAAGGCAAAACCGACCCTTGGGATCCTCCCCCAAAAGGCGGCGTCAAATCAAATCAAAGGCAATTAATGAAGATTTGCTCACGTGGTCAGGGCGCGTGGCAAAGAGCTTATGCGGCCAGAAGAATCTATGCGGCCGAGATGCTAATGCGGCCAGGAAGCTCAGGTAAACAGAACATCCTATGCGGCATGAACAGGGCCATGCTTCTTATTCAAAGTGTTTCAATTTTACAAATTGAAAACTTTGAAGGGGGTCCTGTAGAAGCATGGAAAATATTAGAATAAAGGCATAAATGGCCCATGCGGTTTTGGGTAGCAAGTCTATGCGGCTCATACTGGAGTTGCCCTATGCGGCCCAAAAGAAGACCCTCAGACTCATGCGGCTCGGGGATGAATGCGGTTCAGCAGGAATATGCGGCTCAATTGACGACACGTGTGACCCCCCCACAGTTGGCCACTGGAATAATGGTCTCATTTAATGCTCTGACACGACTCGACGACTGTCTCTGACATAAAGTATCATAGTGGCTCTGCCATAATGACAGACTCTTCGGGAAAAGAAGAAAATCTCTGACCCGATCTGACAAAAAATCCTAGATTGACGCGTGGCAAAAGTCTCATGCGGCTCGGATAGAGAACAGCTTCATGCGGCTCATTGAGGAGTCTCTCTAATATGATTAACAAGAATCCGCCATATGCGGTCCACCCATAGCCCGGTCTATGCGGCTCAATACCACGCTAATTCATGCGGCCTACAGAAACTATGCATATGCGGCTCACGGAAAGTTCGTCCCCTGCGGCTCGAAGATGCATTGACTCATGCGGCTCACGAGTAGTATCCCCCTGCGGTTCAAGTGTTGGTCACCCTATGCGGCCCTGGCAGGATCTTCAATTTAAAAAAAAAATGTGGCACTGAAGATGCAACAGAATCCCAACGAGAATATTCGACATCATCATCATAATTGTCGAGATCAGGGCATATCATTCATCATCAAGTCAATAGGACACGTGGCGAGCAATCAAATATTGGCATAATCAATCACGAAGATTTAAAGCAGTCAGCATTAACTGCTCATAAGATTTGGTGCTATCCGCATTAGTGGCCGAGATTCATTATGATCAGGATCAAGGGCCCAGATAGAATGAAGGAGCGCCAACATTCCAAATAGATAATCATCAGCAAACCCTAATGATCCCACCCCACTCTTATAAATAGCCAGCATCATTTCCACGTAAAAAAGGTCGGCAACAAAAGAATAAAAAAAAGAAGAAAAGAGAGATATACACAGAGAGAGCTCCCCCTTTTCTTGATACTCACAGAGAGAGAGAAGCCAGGAGAGCAACCCGAGGAGAGTAAGAAGAGCCTTTCTTCGCCAACGCCGAGCAGATCTTCCCCGAGCCAAGGCTGCATACCGATCGTCCAAGGAGTAAGGCAGAGCGGCCGTCGCTTTCCCGAGCCTCTATCGTCACCCCCCAGAATCAAAAATAAACAATCGTACTTAGTCTGCTGTACCTAGGTTTTCGTCCCTAGGCTTTCTTTGTACGAGCGAGTTTGTATTGTGAGTCTAAGTTCAGTCCTCCGATAATTGTTCTGTTCTTTTACAATCAATGGCAAACAATAAGGTATGTAGGATGCAGTCAAAATTGTATATCCCTAATACAAGATTTTAAGATATTACTTGAACTATCATACTAGCTCTTAAGCATGTCCATTAGTGACTTATTCCTTCTTTCCGTAACATTATTTTGTTGTGCTACAAGGAATGTTCAATTGCGTGTCATTTCCCTTATACTTTTGCAAAATTCTTGAAATGCCTCAGATAATTATTTCTTGCCAGTGGCAAAGCATTCATCTTTGCACTAAGTTGATTTTCCACTTTCATTATATAGCGCTTGAAACAATCCAGTGCTTTGTAATAATGTATTACTAAATATACATGGCTGTATATAAAATAGTTATTATAAACGTGATGAAATATGAAGATCTATTTCTAGCCTTTTAGTTTAACGGTCCACAAATGTTGGAGTGAATTATTTGTAATGATGTGGTGGCCCTTTTGGCCTTATCGAATGTTTTCTTGTTGCTTTGCCCACAAAGCTGTATTCACAAATGGACATCTCATCCTCAAACACCGAGCCCAATAGTAAGGCCTTGACTAATCTAGTTAGCTTGTCCTTACTGATGTGTCCTAATCTATATTTCAATGTGTTACAATCCTTGATTGAGAATTTAAAGCATAAGAAGAACAATCAATAATCATTAAACCATTTTCAAAGGACAAAAACCAGATAAAGTCTTATCCAAAAAATAAATTAACAAATTTACTAATAAATCTAACATAAAATCCAAAACCTATTAGTGCACTAAATAAAAAAATGCTTTAAATCCTTGGAGTGTGAAGTACATCATGAATGATCCAAGATCGTCCTGGACGATTTGTTAATTGGTACATCCAGATGCCTAGCACCTCTAGGTACGATTGGTTCACCATGTACGTACTTTCTACCACCTTATAGGTTCCACACTATACTCAATAAACCAAACTAAATCCATTGCAATATGGTTAATTAGTGGCGTCAGAACCTATAATCCATGAAAAGGAGAATCAGTATCTACTAAAGCCCTTGTACAAACCATAATGAGAGAAGGGTTTGGGAATACCTTCTTTACCTCCAAACAATTCCAAGTGTAGAATCCCATCTATCCATAGTTGATGCACTTCATCCATATCATTTTGCCTCTTTTGTGTTATTTGCAGGATTGACATTATTCATCTTAGCCTTCCTATTTTTTTTTTCATTTCAACACTTCTTAATGCACGATCCATAAAATACACAAGGTACACATTCTTAATGGCAACAAATTTAGGCTTTTTGAATGTCATCTAAAAACTCAATGTTTGAGAATGGGTCTAGGATATTCTACAGTCATAGTGGTGTCATATATTGCCATATCCAGGATCATGATAGATATGTCTCGCATGTCTAGTTTTCACTCATGAGTCAGCCCGTGTTAGTAGCTGTGAAGCATGGTCATTGTAGACCTTGACCTTGATGCTTCCCATAGCCGTTTAGCGAAGTCATAACCTGCAAACTCTTTTATCGAGTTTTTTGACAACTTTACCAGTAATTGTGAATAATGTAGATTTATCCTTAGCTGACCACGTTAGTATATCATGGTGTTTAATATGTGTTGAGGCGTGGTGCTCATCTCAGGTTCGACCATCTTTTAACTTAAAAAGTTGAGCAAATTGTGTTCATAGTAGGTATAGGGTATTACGATGACCCTCAGAGTAGTTTTTGCCCTTTAGCGTCATTAATCCTTTGGTGACCTCGATGACTACTGATTTGGTAACCATTTGAAAGATAAATGAATGTATTATGTTAATTTATCAATTTTGAATGTCATAATTTTTCTTCACCCAGCAAACTATTTTTCAAACAGAAATCATCTTTTGAGGTAGTGAAACCTGAAACAAGTGTTTTTTACTTGAAAATAAGTCTTTTATCCCCAAAAGTTCACAAACTTTATGAAATTCTTCGTTGAGATGAGTTTGATTCTCATATAGAATCATCTATGTGTTCTAGTTACCGTAATTAAACAACATAACTAAAACATATCTCTTATCATTGCATTTAAGACTATGTTCATATTACACAAATACATCTCGGTTGTGAAGCCTCCTATGAACGAGGAAGCTCATTGATTATCCCGCATGAGATATCCTACAAGGGATGGATAATTAGAAGAT
Source organism: Iris pallida (assembly GCA_029216955.1). Classification (NCBI taxonomy): domain Eukaryota; kingdom Viridiplantae; phylum Streptophyta; class Magnoliopsida; order Asparagales; family Iridaceae; genus Iris; species Iris pallida. The sequence continues at coordinate 38,394 of JANAVB010004630.1, read as the reverse complement.
AATAATAACTCGGGAAGGAAGTTACTGTGGAGGTAGAGATAGGTTTATAGAGTTAGATCTCCATATGTGAGCAAGTACCAATAGAGTTAGGCTTTATTTCTAGGATATTGGTGGTGAGAGACAACGATTTTATACTTATATTATATTCAAATACATAAAAACCAGCTTTATAGGTTTAGATATTTATATTTTGAGATAGATTGAACTTTTCTTCTTGCAAATACCATGTTGAAGCCCTTGTTGCTTGCACATATCTCTAAGTTAAGCGGGATGCGGATTGTATATTTATATTATTCAACAATTGTATTTACTTGTAGATTGAGTTGTACTTTCAAATTATTGCAAATAAGAAGAAATTCTCCATTTGGAATATGTTGTTTTCTTTCCTAAAATTTTGTACACAAAACCCCTTTTCGGGTGGTTCATCCCTAGATATATGTTGTTGTCGTTATCATACTTCTCGAACATTTAAGTTTTCTGACATGTAGGACGAGATGAAGGATGCCAAGAAAAAGAGAACGAATGTTGTTATAAAAACATATATAATCAGGAAGAAAGAAAGTAAAATGGTTTAAAATCATAAATTAGAGGGGGGACATATCAACTCATCGTCTTGTTCTAATATATTACAGCTTCATCTAACACTATTATTGCCAACTAGTGGTCCTCTGTGTTTCACCAAGTGGATTCGTCTTGAGCAATACGTTCAAATATGATGCTTCTTCTTGGATTTGGTGCTTTGTTTTCTTTTTCTCATTATTCGGACAACCTATAAGAAGGTCGGCGAAGCAAGAGGGTCCTAGGTTGCAACCCTCACCCCTCCGACAATGACGACGAGTAAGAAATTTATAAAGCTTCGCTAGCATAGAAAATTAAAGCTTACATTTCTTCTATTATGGACTATTTATGTAGAATGGGGATAAAGGTATGCTTGGGCCTAAAGTTTCATTATTTACGAGTTTACTTGTAGATATTTCTTTTGGTTCCTCCTATAGTTAGACTTATTTGTTGATAGAATATAATTTCTTGAACTTTTTTAAGCCTGATTTTACACAATAGTTTGAACTGATTTTTATGGGAATTTGTTGTTCTTTTGGTAATAATTTTAAATTTTGACTTGTCAGCAAACATGACAGCTGTCATGTCAAACAACACGTAAACTGTCACGTAAGTAGGAATAATTTACAGGAATATTTTGGAAGATTTTTTTATATTAAATAATATAAAATTGAAAAGTACAATAGCAAATCATAATTGACTATTCTATGTTGGTGTTTTTGCCTTTAGACTAGGAAAGATAGTCCCATATCGGCTACACCAAATGGTGAGTATCTCAATATAATGCATTGCTTGTGTTGAGGTGTGCACATGAGGTGTGGTGGGGCACAAGTGTGTGACATGTGGGTGTATTTTTAGAAGGAAAAAGGATTAATTCCAACAAGAAAGCAAGTTGATTTTTGTTGTGCAGACTCGGACTCGGACACGGACTCCAGGTTGTCTCGTGCAAGCACGGGAGTGTTCGGGGGGTACTAGGCGTGGACTGGCACACTACTATGCTGATTGTGGGATGATCTAAAATATCAAACTCTATTTTTGAGTATTGGTATTTTAGTCCCACATCTGATAGGAAAAAATGTGAAGTCTCACTCCACTCTATAAATAGAGCCCCTTGGCCTCCTTTGGAAGATGCACCAAGAAGAGAGTTAAGGGAGTCTGTAAAGTCCAGAAAGCACGTTCAAGTCTCACATATTGACTTACGGGCGTTCCAGAAGTTCTTCGTGAACTTGCAGGTTCCTGGAAGCAGATCGTGGTGGGACAAATCTTGCTTTGAGCAACGGTGATCTTAATCGCCCCAGCAAGAACTTTTTCTCTTCTTCTTTCTTCTTTCTTCTTTCTTCTTTGTGAAACCCGTAATTTTAGTTAATTAATTAATAAATTCTGGAAATTCAATTTTTGGTTATTCTCCTAAATTATTAAATATGTGTTTGCTAATTTATTTCAAATTATTATTAAATAGAAAATTATTTTCAAAATAAATGAACTTGGACTTTTTGATTGTCAGGCCCAGACCCGAATCCAAAAACATATTTTTTAAAAAATTAAATTTAGAGTTATGAAATATTTAGTTTCTAAAGAAAATCATGTATCATTTAAAATTCTATAGCCCAATTATTTTTAGCCCATTGGTTTTAAGCCCAAACCATTAAGCTTTGATTATTAAACCCATTTAACTTGGAAGCCTATTTAGCCCATTAGTTATTAACCCATTAGCCGATTAACCCGTTGTCTATTTCTAAACCTTAGCAAAACCAACCCAATAGGCCCAAACACAATAATCACTTAACCCATAACCCATTGATATAATACCCATCAACTTTAATGAGAGAATAACTCTCATTTGAGAAAGAGAATAACTCTCATTCTCTTCTCTGTGAGAAACCGATGGAGCCTCGGTCTCTTGGCCGAACATCTTTCGAACGGTCATGGCCGTTGAGCTTCGGTAATCCCCGTTCATCTCTCCCTACTTAAACCCTCTCCTCCATTCTTTCCCATCACCACTTTCCCTTCTCCAAGCCCTAAACCCCAAATCCACCCTAGCCAGATCTGGCCGAGCCCTCCGACGACCGAAACTCCGCCTTCGCCGCCCCGAACCGTGGGTTTTCCGGTGCTATTTCCGTCGGATCCGCTCCTAGGCGGCCGATCCCGAGTCCGGCGCACCCTTGCCGCCGGTCCCCGCAAGCCCAGGCGCCGCCCTAAGCCGCGCCCTGTCCGGCGACCTCCCGGTCGTGCCCCGTCTCCGGTGCCGCTCACTGTTCCTGTTGGCAGCCCTGTGCCCGGCCAGCGTCCAGCTTGTGCTCTTCGACGTTGTCCGATCACGTGTTCGGTTCCGTTTCTGCGGATTCGTGTGTTCCGAGTCCGAGGCAACCCTTCGAATTCCGTCAACTTAGGGTAATCTCTGGTAATCATAGTAGTTCGTCCCCTGTTTTGGTCTATGATGATATTTTGGTCCTAGAATTCCCTGTGAATTCGGTTTGCTAGGTTTTCGAATTTTCCGAAATCGGTTCGGAAATGTTCTGTGAGTTTTGGAATGATTCTTTGGTTAAGTTTTCTGTTGGTTCTCTGAGTTCAGTTCAGGTTTTCGAATCTCGAAAGAATTACTGTGGATATTTCAGGTTCGATATTATTTTAAGTTCTGGTTATTATTATTATATTTTGGTTGGATCGGTGTTCCCTGGTTTGGGACAGTCATCGATGTATGGATTGGCAATTTTTCCCAGTTTTGGGTTATCCCGAAAATAGAGGGAATGCTGCCGAAATTTCTAAAATAAATTTAATTATATAGTTTTAAAATGATTTTCGAAAAAGAATACTATTTTCGATTTATTGGGCGACGACCTTATTGGTCAATGGACCCCGGCTAAATGCAAACGAAACCGGTTTCGCCCGGACGTTGAGGCATTAGCTATTTTTGAAGAATGGACCAATATTCTGAGACTCATAAAATAAATTTAATTTAGTTTATTATTTTATTTTGTAAATTTAATTGTAGGACATTTTTCTGGACTAACTAAACTTTCTTCTTATTTAAATTCATGTAATCGGTTTGTAAGGGCATAAGCCTATTCTGGTTGTGGAATTGTAATAGCTTAGGTTTTATTTATGTTTCGTTTATTTTCTGGATGATTTTGATAATGAAACGTAGTATAAAATCATAATTATTTATTGTATTTTTTCAAAAGAATATAATGATTAATGTTTTGTCACTTAGAAAATTAAGTTGTAATTTTAAAATAGAAATTCAGGTATTTCTCATTAAAAAGGAAAATCTTAGTTTTTATATAATTATAAAATACCACGTTTTTCCAAATAAATCGATAAATGCAATTTTCTCGAAATTAAATGTAAATTAATGTTTTTTATTGCAACGCATTAATAAATAAACGTTTTGTTTGTGTTAGCGTAATCAAAAGATTAAAATTGACTAGGGCAAAACTTAGAGATTGTAACTAGCATATCTAGCATGGAAATTTTTGGAAATCTAAGTCAGAAATTCTCAATTATAGGGTTTCGAGGACTGTACTAGCATCATCCCGGAACTAATCTCAAATCTAGTTATAATCAAGGCAAGTACGGTTATGTTAATGCGCAGTTTAATTAATGTTTAGAAACCTTGCATGTTTAAACCACTGTATTACACGTAACTCTCTCCTAGAGTAATAATTGAATCTGATTGACTCGGGATATTGGGGGAGTAGCATAGTGTTCTATGACCAAAGCCAAATAGATAACTGATTGTGCGAGCTTATTCCTTTTCACGAGGATAGGCCTGTAGAAGCATGAAAAATATCAGAATAATGGTCCATGCGGCTCCGGATACGAAGCCCATGCGGCTCATATGGGAGCTGTCTTATACGATTCAAAAGAAGACTCTCAGTCTCATGCGGCTCGAGAGTGTATGCGGTTCAGCAGGAATATGCGGCTCGATCGATGCCACGTGTCCCCTTGTGATCCTTCCCTACAGCTGGCCCTTTGAATAGTGGCCTCATTTAATGCTCTGACACGATTTGACGACTGTGGCGGCTCTGGCATAAAGTGTCATAATGGCTCTGCCATAATGACAGACTCTTCGGGAAAAGAAGAAGATCTCTGACCCGATCCGTCAGAAATCCTAGGTTCCACGTGGCAAAATCTCATACGGCTTAAATAGAGAACAGCTCCATGCGGCTCACTGAGAAGTCACTCTATATGACTAGCAAAAATCAGCGATATGCGGCCCACTGAGAGCTCAGTCCCTGCGGCTCAATACAACGCTAGCTCATGCGGCTCGCAAAGACTGCATATGCGGCTCATTGAGAGTTCGTTCCCTGCGGCTCGATGAAGCATTGTCCTATGCGGCTCACGAAGAGTATCTCCCTGCGGTTCAAGTGTTGCCCATCCTATGCGGCTCCGGCAGTTGTAGAAGCATGGAAAATATCAGAATAATGGTCCATGCGGCTCCGGATACGAAGCCCATGCGGCTCATATGGGAGCTGTCTTATACAGTTCAAAAGAAGACTCTCTGTCTCATGCGGCTCGAGAGTGTATGCGGTTCAGCAGGAATATGCGGCTCGATCCATGCCACGTGTCCCCCTGAGATCCTTCCCTACAGCTGGCCCTTTGAACAGTGGCCTCATTTAATGCTCTGACACGATTTGACGACTGTGGCGGCTCTGGCATAAAGTGTCATAATGGCTCTGCCATAATAACAGACGCTTCGGGAAAAGAAGAAGATCTCTGACCCAATCCGTCAGAAATCCTAGGTTGCCACGTGGCAAATCTCATGCGGCTTAAAGAGAGAACAGCTTCATGCGGCTCACTGAGAAGTCACCCTATATGACTAGCAGAAATCAACCATATGCGGCCCCCTGAGAGCTCAGCCCCTGCGGCTCAATACAACGCTAGCTCATGCGGCTCGCAAAGACTATGCATATGCGGCTCATTGAGAGTTCATTCCCTGCGGTTCGACGAAGCACTGTCCCATGCGGCTCATGAAGATTATCTCCCTGCAGTTCAAGTCTTGCCTATCCCATGCGGCTCTGGCAGGACCCACAATTAAAACACGTGGCATCGAATCAATCAAGGATCTAACCGAATCCCAACAAGTATATTTGACATCATCGTCATAATTACTAAGATCAAGGCATATCATTTATCATCAAGCCAATGGGACACGTGGCGAGCAATCGGGCATTGGTATAATCAATCATGAAGATTTAAAGCAATCAGCATTAATTGCTCACAAGATTCGGTGCTATCCTCATTAATGGCCGAGATTCATTGTAATCAGGACCAGGGGTTCAGATAGATTGAAGGAGCGCCGACATTCCAAAACAATGATCATTAGCAAACCCTAATGATTATACCCCACTCTTATAAATAGCCAGCATCATTTCTTTGCACAAGGACCGGCAACAAAAGAATAAAAATATACAGAGTCAGAGAGAGAATACACACAGAGAGAGAGAGAGAAGCCAGGAGAGCAACAGAGGAGCAAAAAGAACACTTCTTCGTCAACGCCAACCATCTTTTCACAAGGAGCCAAGGCTGCATACCGATCGTCCAAGGAGTAAGGCAGGGCTGTCGTCGCCTTCCCGAGCCTCTATCGTCACCCCCCAGAATCTAAAATAAATAATTGTACTTAGATTACTGTACCTAGGTTTTCGTCCCTAGGCTTTCTTTGTACAAGCGAGTTTGTATTGTGAGTCTAAGTTCAGTCCTCCGATAATTGTTCTGTACTTTTACAATCAATGGCAAACACGATGGCGACTCTGCTGGGGACAACCTTCTCCACGGCTGAGGAGTTGGTGACGCAATCGGATGCAACCAAACTTGGCTCCACGCAATAAAAGATGGTTGTCCGCTTCGACCAACAAGCGTTTGAAGAGATGCTCTCCGAAGGAAGCGCTGGCCCGGTCCAGAAGTACACCCGCACGACAAAGGCTCGCAGAGAGTGGAGGCCAAAATCATTTGCTCCTTCCCAAGCCCCCGACGGTGTACCCTCTGTTGCTCAAGACGGTGAGAAGGACTCTTCTGCGGCCCCACTTCAGACCGTAGACAACTCTGCTGTCTCCAAGTCCGGCAGAAGAAAATACTATGATGCTGGACTTGCAGAGGCAAAGAGGAACTCTACGCAAACTGAGCCGCATAGAGGTGCTAGCCGAGTGAAAAAGGCTCATGCGACCATATCCGCTAGCCGCAGGGACAAAGCCCATGCGGCCACAGTCGCTGGCCGTATGAAGAAGAATCATGCGGTCACATCTGGCAGCCGCATAGTTTATGCAGCTACAGTCGCCAATCACATGGATGAAACACATGAGGATACAGGAGGCAGCCGCTTGCAGAGAACCCATGCGGCTACTATTGCCAACCGCATGCGGCCAGCCTGCACGGTCGTGACTCCTAGCCGCCCAAAGACAACTCATTCGACAGCAGAAGATGACCGCATGCAGATAGCCTGTACGGTACCCAACTCTGGCAGCATAGCGTCTGTAGGAACGATATAGTAAAGCGTAATACTCTAGAGGGGGGGTGAATAGAGTTGGCAGCGGAATAATGCTAAATAAAAAATGTTAGCAATACAATCACAGTATATAATCACAGTTAAAATAATGTAAAGGCAGAGTTCAGAAAGCAAACGCAAAGACAGCGATGTATACTGGTATCCCTCTGTTGAGGACTAATCCAATCGGTAGAACTCTTGCTACCAGTTGAATCCACTATAGGAAAAACCGCAAGTTTTCTTACGAAGTCCTTGCAACTTCTACAACGCGAGCTTTGATACGAAGAACTCGTCCAACTTCAAATGTGAAGAGGTATTCTTCAATCAAGCCTTCTGATTACAATCTCTCAGAAACTTCTAGACCGTACCGTACTGGCAAATCGACTAGAGGATTGTAACTGGCTTGGGATCTGAAAATGAAAGCTCTAGAAAATTCTTTGGAAGGCAGAAAGCTTTTTAGATAGAGAGAAGATTGAAAGTGAATGAGTGAATTGAAATGATCGAAATCCATCTCTATTTATAGGAATTCCAAAGGGAGAACTCTGTCAGAATTCGGGCAGAATTCGGGCAGAACTCGATGAGCAAATCTCGGTCAAATCCGCAACTGCAGGAGGACCAAGTTCCAGAGAATTCAAAAATCAAACGGCCACCAACCGAACTCTGGTCGAACTCTGGCCGAGTTCTGTCAGGGTTAGGTTAGGGTTTTTAAAATAGATTTTTGGTGATTTTGAAAACCTTTTTGAAAACCTTTTTGTAAACATTTTTGATAGGTCATTTTAAAAACATTTTGAACTATTTTGGGGATAGCCTATATGCCAGTACGACTCGGTGTACAACGTATTCCTAGACTCAAATAAAGTGAAAAATTACATTGCATAGGAAGTACAGACTCAAGTAGGCAAACAGATCTTCAGTCTTGAACGGAGTGAATATCCAATCTTGCTTATGTCCAAGGAGCTGAGATGTCCCAACAAGCTTCGTATATCCAGACAGAGTTTTGATCAATTATTAAAATCAGGTTGACTATGACCAATGGGCCAACAGCGTCCGTTCCACGCTTCTCTCGATCGGTCTTCGACCGTCTCTCATACGGTCCCGACCCTGATGATTCTCTGTATGATAAGCTAGATTCTGTGGCATTCAACTTGGACTCCTCCTATTACGCACCCACAAGTGCTAGAAGGAGGAAGTCTAGGGCAGCGCGGGCTCATCGAGCCCAGTCAGCTGTCCCAACCTCTGACTATCGGAGCGTCCCGTTGACTATCACACGGGCCTCGGATGGAAAGTTGTATACAGCCACTCAAGTCCAGCCCCCCGCGGCAAACAGACAGAGTGGTTCCTCTGACCTGCAGGAGACGATCCTCCACAAATGCAAGGAAAGAGAAGGAGTGTCAGTGTGCAAAGAGTCCTCGCTTGGACATCGCTGTACCCAAATCATCGTCAATTGCTGCTGCAACAACACGACAATGACGGAAGCTCGGCCATCCGCCTTCCAAAGGCTACAGCACCCGAACTCAGAAGATGAGGCACCTCCTGTTGTCTCCTGCAATTCTGCTCAAAAAGTTCCCGTCGAAGAGAGGAGAAAGAAAACGAGCGTCTCCAGCCCAAAGATATCAACCATTACAACTAAGAAACTGTCGTCTAAACGGTTGCCCTCCACTGGTGTATTCCAACACACCCGTTCAAAGACGAAATTTACCTCGATGGGAAATTCATCATCCACATCGCTGGGGGTTAAAGGAGCTGGGGGTAACACTCCTCCGAACATCCGCAACAATCCGATGTTCCAAGGAACCGAGTCCGCACAAACAACTCTTCCATCAGGAGCAACGGACGCTGATGCCCCCGAGGACATCCGTAACTCTCAAGACAAGGCAAGCTCTGAAGCTGGGGATACCGTTCCCTCCGAGTCCGAGCCCGAAGAGAACATTCCCACCTATTCCGATGACTTCTCGGTGCATGGGTACGACTCAGAGGGCACATCCTCCACCGTTCCTTCCATCACTTCTCACGTAAGAACGGTGTTCATGACGGACAGCGATCAAGGTGGTTCCAGTAATCGCCAGCGCATCGACAGTCTCGAAGCCATATTACTTGCTTTGGTCAAGTCTGTAGACGAGATTAAAGCGGCCCTGCCCACTTTACAAGGAGGAGCGCCTGGTCAAACAAACACGGGCCCCGCGGTCAATATAGATTCGAACTCAGCGGCACCAAACCCGGGCAATAATCCTCCCGAAATAACAGCCCCCGCCGCGACAGATGAGACCCGAGAAGTAAGAAGAGAGGTCCAAGAGCTCCGTGCCATGTTTCATGCCCGAGAAAATGCTCAAGATCTCAGAATACGGCAACCATATCCTGCTGAGTGGAGGGATGTTCCATTCCCACCAAGATATAAGCCGTTCAACATCAACCTGTATGATGGCAAAACCTCAGCAAGTCGATACATCACTTACTTTGAGGTCACCACCGACCATCTGCCCCATGAAGAAGCGATCTTCATACGGTTATTCATTGGAGCATTGGAAGGAGTCGCCTTTGATTGGTACCGCAATCTACCAGACAACTGCATCCATTCCTTCGCCGGCTTCAAACGCATGTTCTTAGAACGATTCTATGAAGTAGGACAAGACATCACTATGTCCACTCTCATGGACGTCGTCCAAGGGGAGAAGGAGCTAACAAGGAACTACATCGAGCGGTTCCGCCGGACCGCCATGAAGCTGCCTTCCGGAAATTCGGATTCTTCTTTGATCGAAATCTGCCAAAAGAGACTGCTTCCAACGATCAGTCTCTGGATGGACGAGAGTCAATTCAAAGATTGGAAGGCGTTCATCATCAGCGCCACAAGTGCTGAAGAACGACTGAAGAAGGTCCGCCAACTGGGGTTACACATCTCAGAAGGAGAAAACAAGAGCAAGCGTCTCAACAACGATAATGGGGGTAACCCCTCCAACAATCGGGACAGCAAGGGAAAACAGGCTATGGTGGCCGATACGGCCCAGAAGCCCGAGCCACAGCCAGCAGATAAACAATGGCCTCAGATCACTTACTCTTTTGAAGACGGCCACGTCAAGCCTATCTTAGACATGCTTATACAAGAAGGTAGAATTCAGCTTCCTCCACCAAGACGGGAGCCTCGGCCGGCTGATTTGGAGAACCCGAAGTTCTGCCATTTCCACCGTTATGTACACCACACTACACATGACTGCTACCAACTAAAACGGTACATCCAAAGCCTCATCGATTCGAACGCTCTGGCCATCGACTTCGAAGAGGTAACCGTAGCAGCCAATATGGTGTCCGTATCGGCAACTTCCCTCCAACGGAGACCCAAGACGGGGTAATTCCCGTCCCTCTTGCGACAATGGAGATTACCAATCTTCCTCCGCCCCGAGAACAAGCTGCTGGTCTAGTACCTCTCACCACCTCAAGAGGAGAGATCATGTGGGTCCATCCAGACTTGGTGTCAGAAGTAACTCGGCCCACACCATCTCCCACCAACAAAAAGAGTGGAAAAATCAAGACCTGCCGCACAATTTTAGCAGACAACGAGGAAGCTACAGCCGTCGTCACGCGGTCCGGAGCACAATCCCAACCTGTGGTTGATAGTCCAGCTGAAAATCATCAACCCACTGCAACTGATGCTCTGGGACCGGCTCAGCCTTCGACGACCGACAAGCCTAGGCCGAAGGAGACTCGCTTCGACAAATCTCTCCGAAAGGACGCAGCCCAAGGGCTAGAGAGGCCCTACAACTTTGACATCTTAGCACAATTGGCTAACACTCCTGCCAAATTGTCATTATATGAACTCCTGAGGCTCTCAAAAGACGTTCGTATTGTATTGAGTGAAGCACTCCAAAATGCCGATGCCTATCTCGCTCAATCTAACCTCACTGGGGAGGACTCAACCATGGATCTCCAAGATAGTGCCTGCACGGGAGCAATGCCCAACATCGTCTTCACTCCGCAGGACATGCTCATCAAAACCAACCTACATGATCGCCCGCTATACTACACGGGATACATCGGCGACGTGAAGGTGGATCAGATGCACATTGATCCTGGCTCTTCCATAAGCATCATCCCGAAAGGTCTGCTACATCATCTCCGCATCCCAATGCATCGCCTAACACCTACAAGCACCGCCATCAGCGGTTTCAATTCGGGCAGGGGCTACCCTATCAGGAAGATTCGTCTGAAGTGTCAGATTGGCGATCTCCAATCCGAGGTCACTTGCTACGTCATAGATGCAGACACTTCTTACAACATCCTCTTGGAGCGCCCATGGATACACGATTATATGATCGTGCCTTCCACGCTACACCAGTGCTTCAAATATGTCGACAAACATGGCTTCGTGAAGACAGAGTTTGCTAACATCGATCCCTTCAAAGGGGTCGAATCTTACTACTCGGACTCCTGTTTATACGAAAAGTCGAAGAGGCACCTGGATGAAGGAGATGCACAAGCTCATACTTAGACAGCCACGGGATCAGAAGGACCCCTAACGATCCACCACCAAGCTCGTAAATCGGGCAAGTCTGCACCCCTCACCGCTACTCTGCGGAAGGACGCGATCAGCCTCTCGGCGCAAGAGGAGCAGATGACAATCCGACTGCCGAGATCCGGCCAAGTGCCGAGACCCACAACGGAGCCACTAACAATCAGGTTACCAAGTGTCAGTCAACCACAAATAGGGAAGCTCAACCCCTCGGACAGGCCATTGACAATACGCCTTCCCAAGAAAGGTTGTCGCCTCGATGCAAGGTCTGACACTTCCAGCGAACCAGCCACTCCTCGCTCCATATCGAATGCCAAACTGGGGGTCGCCAGTCTGCCAACTACTCCACGCTCTGCTTTATCAACTGGACCACTGACGATCAAGCTTCCTAGGTCGTCCTCTCAGTCTTCGTTCACACAGGGGGTAGTCGAAGAGGAACCGGAGCTAGCCAAGTATGTGGCCGCCCACACTAATGTCCCCTCCGCTGATGATGTAATCCTCCTAGAAAAGATACCTTACTTCATCAATAAAGGGTTATCTTTGAACTACATCGAGCTCAATAAGCTATGTACGATGTATGCTATGGAACACGGCATAGGCGCTCACCTACACACACATGTGACAAATATGTACACCGCAATCCAGCTTACTCCAGTAGAAGATGCCTACCGAATACACAAGGGAGGGGATCATCCAGTCATCTTCGGCCGGACGAACAACCCTCATCCCCGTACCATTGAAGAAGACGACCTCGGGTCAGATGCCGGGAGACTGCCTCTGTATCTCTATAGCCCTCAATCCAAATATCTCATGCAAAAACAGGGGTATGATCTAGAGACTACGCCAGGATTGAACTATGACACTGGACGACGATTACCTTTGAAGCCGCCAGCCCCGGCGGGCAAACCATGGAACTACTATAACAAAACTCGATGCGGGTTAGGGTATGTAACGCCTACTACGACCCTGGAAAGTTCAGATGAAGAATACGACTGGCAGTCGCATTCAACCGGATCGCCAACTTCCGACTCAGATACCAGCATCGGAGATGTGTTCAGATAAGTCATGTCAGTCAACATGACGTTCGCCGACGCTTACGAGGAAGACGAAGACATCCCCGAAATCCTCGAGCTAGAGCCATGGGCCCAGCAATTAGACGTACAATAGGAAAAGCGATTCAAACTGAGAGAACCTCCTACTGAAGATAAGGTCATACAAGTGGATCTCGGCAGCGAATCTTCTCCAAAACCGATCTTCATCAGTGAAAGCCTAACCAACGAAGAATGGGAGTCGCTGTTAGAACTTGTCAGGGAGTACATTGATGTGTTCGCCTGGAGCTATGAAGACATACCAGGGTTAAATCCTGACATCGCTCTTCATAAACTCAATATTCGGCCAGATGCGAGGCCAGTCAAACAACAACAACGACGCTTCCGTCCAAGCATCATGGATGCGATCGAAGCTGAAGTCAACAAACTAATAGCCAGCGGCTTCATTCATGAGGAGCAACATCCCGATTGGGTCGCCAATATAGTACCTGTCCTCAAGAAGAATGGGAAAATTCGAATCTGCATTGACTTCCGTAATCTGAACCAGGCATGCTCTAAAGATGAATTCCCCCTTCCTATCACAGACATCATGATCGACAATACCTGCGGCTTTGAGCGCATGTCATTCATGGATGGCTTCTCGGGATACAACCAAATCAAGATGTCTCCCGACGACGAAAATCATACATCATTCCGAACACCGATTGGCACGTACTGCTACACAGTCATGCCTTTCGGTTTAAAGAATGCTGGCACCACATATCAAAGAGCTATGAGCATCATCTTCAGAGACCACTTACGTAAGACGGTAGAGTGCTATGTTGATGATATAGCCGTCAAGAGCCGTAGCAAAGGAGACCATCTGCAGGATCTAAGGACGGTATTCGACCTAATACGGACGCACAATTTGGAGATGAACCCTACGAAGTCCTTCCTGGGCGTATCTAGCGGGAAGTTCTTAGGCTTCATTATCACTGCAAAGGGTATCCATGTAGACCCCGAGAAGACAAAAGCAATCATGGAGATGGGTCCCCCGAGAAATCTCTGCGAACTCAGAGGCCTTCAGAGAAGGCTAGCTTACATCAGAAGGTTCATTTCCAACCTCTTCGGGCGATGCCGGCCATTTACGCACCTCATGAAGAAAGGAGTCTCATTCGTATGGGACGAAGAATGCCAGCATGCTTTCGATAGCATCAAAGAATATCTGTCAAATCCTCCGGTCTTGGTAGCCCCAGTCCCTGGAAAACCATTTCTGCTCTATGTGCGAGCAATGGAACACTCCCTCGGTGCTCTGCTGGCACAGAATAACGATGCAGGCCATAAACAGGCCATATATTACCTCAGCCGAATGATGATTGGACCAGAGCACCGATACACCGCTGTGGAGAAGGAATGCCTCGCTCTGGTGTTCGCCATTCAGAAAATGCGGCACTATGTCATCGGACAAACGATACATGTGATCTCACGAGTTAACCCTCTCAGGGTCCTCATGACTAAACCAGGGGCACTCAGCTCTCGCCTCGCTACATGGGCAATACTGCTGTCCCCTTATCATATGATCTTCGTCCCCCAAAAGGCAGTCAAAGGTCAAGCCCTGGCAGATTTCTTGGCAGCCCACCCAGGCTCGGAGTCCTCCAGGATATACGAAGAGATCCCAGATGAGGTCGCCGACTCGCATACAACCTCTCACAAAAATATATGGCGAATGTTCTTCGACGGCGCTTCGAGGACCGGACCTAAAGGCAATATAGTCGTCGAAGTCGGAGTAGTACTAATCTCTCCTTCCGGATTGGTGATTAACCGCGCTTATTCCCTCACTGAACCCTGTTCTAACAATGTGGCCGAGTACAATGCTCTGGTCATTGGCCTCCAACTTGCAAGAGAGCTGGGGGTAGAATACCTTGAAGTGTACGGCGATTCCCAACTAATCGTCAATCAGATCCGGGGTTCGTACGAGGTACGCCATGAAGACATGATCCCTTATCATCAAATAGCGATCAATATCATCTCGGCATTTGAGGGGTTCTTCATCGAGCACGTCCCCAGACTCCGAAATATTGAAGCCGACGCCCTAGCTGGTCTTCCCACTTCTCTAGCAGTTCCAAATTATGATCGGCAATCAGTGGAAGTGATAGGCCATGAACTGGTCTGTCCCAAAAATAATGTGCAATTCATCGCAAGTTATTCCGTACAGACGATCGATGATGCCCCAGATTGGAGACAACCATTCATCGACTTCGTCGTCTACGACATCCTGCCTAAGAACCCAAAGGAAGCTACTTCCATCAGAAGGCGTTCCCTCAGATTCTTCTACGATACAGAGACGAAAATGCTGTATCGCCGCTCCTACGACGGATTACTGCTTCGGTGTCTGTCAAATGCGGAAGCCAAAGAAGCCGTACGAGAAGCCCATGACGGTGTTTGCGGGGCCCACCAGCCCGGCCCGAAACTGTAAGACCACCTTCGTCGAATGGGCTACTATTGGCCCACAATGGTGGCAGACGCGATAGATTATGCTAGAAAGTGCAAAGCTTGCCAAGCCCACGCGGACTTCATCCACCAACCCTCCGAATTTTTACATCCGACAGTGCCGTCCTGGCCATTCGAAGCATGGGAAATGGATATCATTGGTCCAATCACCCCACCTTCCTCCCGAGGACATTGCTTCATACTTGCGATCACTGATCACTTCTCTAAATGGGCGGAAGCTGTCCCACTCGCAGAAGTCAAGACTTCAAATGTGATCAGCTTCCTTAAACACCACGTCATCTACCGCTTTGGACTGCCCCGAAGGATCATCCATGATAATGGTCCGCAGTTTACAAGCCACGCATTTTATCAGTTTTGCGATAAGCACCGTATTCAGAATATCGCCTCGACGCCGTACAACCCGACAGCAAATGGGTTAGCAGAGGCGTTCAACAAAACAATCATCAAACTTCTTAAGAAGTTTGTCTCCTCCAACAAACGTGACTGGAACGACAAGCTCGGCGAGTGCTTATGGGCTTATCGTACCACGGTCCGAACAGCCACCGGAAATACACCATTCTCCCTGGTATACGGAAGTGAGGCAGTCCTCCCCTTGGAGACACAGATCCCCTCACTACGTGTCGCCCTCACACACCAATTGACAACCGATGATAACTACCAACATCGACTGCAAGAGTTAGAGGCCTTAGATGAAAAGCGCCTCCTAGCTCAGCAAAGGATCGAGCTATACCAAGCACGCATCTCAAGAGCCTTCAACAAGAAGGTCAAAATTAGAATATTCCAGGTAGGCGATCTCGTCTTAGCAGTCCGGAGGCCAATGGTCATGACTCACAAGACCACCGGCAAATTCCAGCCAAAGTGGGAGGGCCCATTTATCATTGAGATGGTATTCTCCAACGGTGCTTACCGCCTTACAAAGCAAAACGGAGACTTGCTCATGCTGCCCGTCAACGGCAAGTTCCTGAAGAAATATTATGTCTAAACGATATTCGCTACAAGGTCGTCGAGTCATGTACCCGCTGGTACCACTGAACTCACACCCTCAGCATTTCAGATTATCGAGTCATGTACCGGCTGGTACCACTGAACTAACACCCACAACATTTCAAGATTATCGAGTCATGTACCTGCTGGTGCCCCTGAACTCACCCCTACATCCCCTTTAGATTATCGAGTCATGTACCCGCTGGTGCCGCTGGACTCCCACTTTCTCAATATGTTAATTTACCGAGTTATGTACCCGCTGGTGCCTCTGAACTCACATTTCGGTCACTCTTTCAGATAGTAAGTCACGTATGATTATACCTTTGAACTTGCTTTCCTGGAAGAGATCCTCCCTCATGATCCAATACCCGCACTCCCAGTGCACAAAAAGGGTAATCGATCCACAAATTTCCGAAAACGGACATGTCCTCATTACCTCTGAATCGTTTTCACTTCCACCAAAAAATAAACCGCCCCTCACATAGAACCTCCACGTTCTCCTACCTCTGGGTCGTTCTATGTACTCCCTCTTCATTGAGCCCACTCCTTCCATGTCATCATTACCTCTGAGTGGGAAGGCTCTGTCGAAGAACCCTTCATGCTTGCCATGTCCACATTACCTCTGAGCAAGTATGTCGGTCTCCTTTCGACCTATTATCTGTACCCACAACCGGAGTACGACAAGGATAATAGGTCCACAAATGTCCGCTGTTGACCACGAATATCCTCCGTGAAACCTCTCCTGCCATGTCCTCACTACCTCTGAGCAGGAAGGTTCCACGGTAAAACCCTCATGCTTGCCATGTCCTCATGACCTCTGAGCAAATATGTTGGTTTTCCTTTCACCCTATTATCTGTATCCCGAACCAGGGTACGCCAAGGATAATAGGTCCACAAATATTCCTTTGCTAAGCTTCTTAGCATAAATCCACTACCCCACCATGCCCCGGGAGCCCAGCTGCTCTACGGCATTCCTTTTTTTGTTAAGCACCGAGAACATCCATGACCACTTTGCCACGGCTGTTCCGGACATCCTGTCCAAACTTGTTATCCGTACTTAAAACCAAGGTACGCCTAGGATAACAGGTCCACAAATAATCCCCCAGCAAGTCTAGTTCCACAAAACACCCAAGTACAAAGAAAGAAAAGATGAGACGAAACATATCCATTTTCAAAGTTCTACATCCTCCGGGATTATATCGCTGCTACAAGATAGAAATAAAGAGAAAACAAGTAAGACAAGATAGAGGAACAACTATGGTTCAGAGGCACACAACGTCAAGAAATAGTCCGTCAGCGAGGCAGTCGACCGCTCAAACCACTGACTAGTTCGACACATTGACTCTGAAGTCAACTACGTCGCCCAGATGAGCAAAGATTCCACTAGGGGAATAAAGTCCCCAGATTTGATATAACCCCACTCTTTCAGAATAAGTACCCAGTCATAATCTATACTAGGGATACAAAGTTCACACAGAACCAAAGGTAACCATTACAAGAAAAGAGGGAAGCAAGTACATTCCATTCATTGGAATGTCCAGCTACATTCACACAATTAACAAACAAAAACCAAAGGAAATTCTTCTTACTTCTTCAGACGAAAAGGGAAAACACAAACCACAACTAAACAGACAGAAACATACAAGGAATCCCTAAAACCTAGTTACAGAAACGCATATACCACTCCCTCAACCACTTCACATACGAGGGATGCAGTTGAAGGAGATCCTCGTCCAGAATAGGAGCATCAGAATTCCCAGAGCTACCACCCCCAACAGCCTCGATATTTGGAGAGAGACCATCCTGCGCAGACGACGGTTCCTCCTTCTTCGTCTTTGTCACAAAGGGAGACCCCTGGTCGATGGCAGGAGGCGACGGCTCTTCTCTCACTGCAACCTCAGCATCCAGCGGAGATACTGCAAGAACAAAACAACAAAATGAAGTAAAAGATATTCTAAAGAGTCATGCGGCTCGTTGAAGGCAACTCGCATACGGGTCGAACATGGGGAAAACCTCATGCGGATTCAAGTCATGGGACGTATATGCGGACCACGTAAGTTGAACTCACATGCGGCTCCTACATAAAGCATACCCCATGCGACTTGATCATGAGATGTGTAGGCGGACCCCGTAACTCGCATGGAGCATACTCCATGCGACTCGGTCACAGGATATATATGCAGACTACGTAAGTTGAACTTGTATACGGCTCAGACATGGGGTACATCCCATACGGCACGATCAGAGGACATATATGCGAACCACGTGGTTTTGTACACAAAGTAGGCAGTAGAGAAGACCCTATCTTCTACACAGTTGTTACCTTCGATGGCGACGTGAACGTCAAGGCGGACAGGGGAAACGACAGTCGAAGACGAAGCTGATTTCTTTTTCTTCGCCGCGGCCTTCTTCACAACTTTAGAAATCCTAGGCGCCATTTCGGTTGGTCAGATGAAGGAAGGAGACAAAGACAGAAGCTTTTGGTCAAGAAAAAGTCTAAAAAAAAATCCAACCGAACATACGCATATTTATAGACAGAAGGACTATGAACCGACGCCTCGTACGACGTGATCGACCCTTCGGCTGTCGAGGCAAACTGGACAATCAAAAGAATAAAAACTTTGGGATCCTCCCCCAAAAGACAGCATTAATTCAAAAACAAATCAAGAGCATTTAATGAAGATTTGCACACGTAGTTAGGACACGTGGCAAAGAGCCTATGCGGACAGATGAATCTATGCGGCTGGGACACTTATGCGGCATGAACGGGACCATGCTTCTTATTCAAAGTGTTTCAATTTTGCAAATTGAAAACTTTGAAGGGGGTCCTGTAGAAGCATGGAAAATATCAGAATAATGGTCCATGCGGCTCCGGATACGAAGCCCATGCGGCTCATATGGGAGCTGTTTTATACAGTTCAAAGGAAGACTCTCTGTCTCATACGGCTCAAGAGTGTATGCGGTTCAGCAGGAATATGCGGCTCGATCCATGCCACGTGTCCCCCTGAGATCCTTCCCTACAGCTGGCCCTTTGAACAGTGGCCTCATTTAATGTTCTGACACGATTTGACGACTGTGGCGACTCTGGCATAAAGTGTCATAATGGCTCTGCCATAATGACAGACGCTTCGGGAAAAGAAGAAGATCTCTGACCCAATCCGTCAGAAATCCTAGGTTGCCACGTGGCAAATCTCATGCGACTTAAAGAGAGAACAGCTTCATGCGGCTCACTGAGAAGTCACCCTATATGACTAGCAGAAATCAACCATATGCGGCCCACTGAGAGCTCAGCCCCTGCGGCTCAATACAACGCTAGCTCATGCGGCTCGCAAAGACTATGCATATGCGGCTCATTGAGAGTTCGTTCCCTGCGGTTCGACGAAGCACTGTCCCATGCGGCTCATGAAGATTATCTCCCTGCGGTTCAAGTCTTGCCTATCCCATGCGGCTCTGGCAGGACCCACAATTAAAATACGTGGCATCGAATCAATCAAAGATCTAACCGAATCCCAACAAGTATATTTGACATCATCGTCATATTTACTAAGATCAGGGCATATCATTTATCATCAAGCCAATGGGACACGTGGCGAGCAATCGGGCATTGGTATAATCAATCATGAAGATTTAAAGCAATCAGCATTAATTGCTCACAAGATTCGGTGCTATCCTCATTAATGGCCGAGATTCATTGTAATCAGGACCAGGGGTTCAGATAGATTGAAGGAGCGCCGACATTCCAAAACAATGATCATTAGCAAACCCTAATGATCATACCCCACTCTTATAAATAGCCAGCATTATTTCTTTGCACAAGGACCGACAACAAAAGAATAAAAATATACAGAGTCAGAGAGAGAATACACAAAGAGAGAGAGAGAAGCCAGAAGAGCAACAGAGGAGCAAAAAGAACACTTCTTCGTCAACGCCAACCATCTTTTCACAAGGAGCCAAGGCTGCATACCGATCGTCCAAGGAGTAAGGCAGGGCTGCCGTCGCCTTCCCGAGCCTCTATCGTCACCCCCCAGAATCTAAAATAAACAATTGTACTTAGATTGATGTACCTAGGTTTTCGTTCCTAGGCTTTCTTTGTACAAGCGAGTTTGTATTGTGAGTCTAAGTTCAGTCCTCCGATAATTGTTCTGTACTTTTACAATCAATGGCAAACAGCAGTACCCACAATCAAAATACGTGGCATCGGATCAATCAAGGATTTAACCGAATCCCAACAAGAATATTTGATATCATCGTCATAATTACTAAGATCAGGGCATATCATTTATTAACAAGCTAATGGGACACGTGGCGAGCAATCAGACATTGGCGTAATCAATCAGGAAGATTTAAAGCAGTTAGCATTAATTGCTCACGAGATACGGTACTATCCGTATTAATGGCCTAGATTTATTGTAATCAGGATCAAGGGTTCAGATAGATTGAAGGAGCGCCGACATTCCAAACAAATAATCATTAGCAAACCCTAATGATCACACCCCACTCCTATAAATAGCCAGCATCATTCCCTTGCAAAAACCACGGGCAATAAAAAGAATAAAAAAAAGAGAGAGACAGATATACAGAGAGAGTTCCCCTCTTTTCGATAACCACAGAGAGAGAGAAGCCAGGAGAGCAACACGAGGAGAGCAAGAAGAGCATTCCTTCGTCCACGCCAAGCAGATCTTCTCCGAGCCAAGACTGCATACCGATCGTCCAAGGAGTAAGGCAGAGCGACCGTCGCTTTCCCGAGCCTCTATCGTCACCCCCCAGAATCTAAAATAAACAATTGTACTTAGACTGCTGTACCTAGGTTTTCGTCCCTAGGCTTTCTTTGTACAAGCGAGTTTGTATTGTGAGTCTAAGTTCAGTCCTCCCATAAAACTATTCTGTACTTTTACAATCAATGGCAACCACGATGGCGATTCTGCTGGGGACTAACTTCTCTACGGCTGAGGAGTTGGTGACGCAATCGGATGCAGCCAAACTTGGCTCCACACAACAGAAGATGGTCGTCCGCTTCGACCAACAGGCATTCGAAGAGATGCTCTCTGAAGGCAGCACTGGCCCGATCCAGAAGTGCACCCGCACCACGAAGGCTCACAAAGAGTGGAGGCCAAAATCATTTGCTCCTCCTCAAGTCTTCGATGAGATACCCTCGGTTGCTCAAAACGGCGAGAAGGACTCTCCTGCGGCCCCACTTCAGACCGTAGACAACTCTGCTGTCCCCAAGTCCGGCAGAAGAAAATACTATGATGCTGGACTTGTAGGGGCAAAGAGGAACTCTACGTGATCCGAGCCACAGAAGGGTATTAGCCGCAGGGAGAAAGCCCATGCGACTACATCTGCCAACCGCATGCAGAAAACCTATACGGCCACAGATGCCAACCGCATGCGGCTAGCCTGCACGGTCGTGACTCCTAGCCGCATAAGAACTCAGCCGACGACAGAAGACAATCGTATGCAGACAGCCTGTACGGTTTCCAATCCCAGCTGCATAGCATCCGCTCCATGCTCCTCTCGATCGGTTTTCGACCGTCTTTCGTACGGTCCGAACCCTGATGATTCTCCAGACTCTGTGGTATTCAACTTGGACTCTTCTTATTATGCACCCACAGGTGCTAAGAAGAAGAAGTCCAGGGCAGCGCGGGCTCATCAAGCCCAGACAGCTGCCCCAACCTTTGACTATCGGGGCGTCCCGCTGATTATCACGCGGGCCTCTGATGGAAAGTTGTATAGAACCGCTCAAGTCCAGTCCCCAGCGGCAAACGGACAAAGTGGTTCCTCTGACCTGCGTGAGGCTGTCCTCCACAAATACAAAAAAAGAGAAGGGGCCTCGACGTGCAAAGAGTCCTCACATGGACGTTACTGCACCCAAATCATCGTCAACTGCTGCTG
The DNA here is from genome assembly GCA_029216955.1 of Iris pallida. Classification (NCBI taxonomy): domain Eukaryota; kingdom Viridiplantae; phylum Streptophyta; class Magnoliopsida; order Asparagales; family Iridaceae; genus Iris; species Iris pallida. The sequence goes on along the minus strand of JANAVB010004630.1, from coordinate 16,439 downwards.
CAACAACACGGCAGTGACGGAAGATCGGCCGTCCGTCTTCCAAAGATTACAGCATCCGAGCTCGGAGGACGAAGCACCTCCTATTGCCTCCTGCAATTCCGCACAGAAAGTCCCCGTCGAGGGGAAAGGGAAGAAGACAAGCATCTCCAGCCCAAAAATATCAACCACTACAGCTAAGAAATTGTCGGCTAAACGGTTGCCCTCCACCGGAGTATACCAACACACCCGTTCGAAGACAAAATCTGCTGCAATGGAAGATTCATCGTCCGCACCGCTAAGGGTCGAGGGAGCTGGGGGTAGCACTCCTCCGAACATCCACGAGCCCGGAGAAATAACTCTCCCGTCAGGTGCAACAAATGCTGATGTCCCCGAGGACATCCATGACTCTCAAGACGAAGCAAGCTCCGAGGCTGGGGGTACTGTTTCCTCCAAGTCTGAACCCGTAGAGAACATTCCCACCTACCCCGATGATTTCTCGATGCATGGGTATGATTCGGAGGGCGCACCCTCCACCGTCCCTTCCGTCACTCCTTACGTAAGGACGATATTCATGACAGACAACAATCAAGGTGGCTCCAATGATCGCCAACGCATCACACTTTGGAGGCCATACTGCACGCTTTGGTCAAGTCTGTAGACGAGATCAAAGCGGCGCTTCCTACTCTGCAGTGAGTGACACCTGGCCAGACAAATGCGGGTCCCCCAATCAACGTAGATTCAAATTCGACGGCACCGAACCCGGGCAATAATCCTCCCGAAGTAACGGCTCCGACTGCGACAGATGAGACCCAAGAAGTAAGGAGAGAAGTTCAAGAGCTCCGAGCCATGTTTCACGCCCAAGAAAACTCTCAAGACTTCAGAATACGGCAACCATATCCTGCTGAATGGAGGGATGTTCCATTCCCACCAAGATATAAGCCGTTCAATATCAACCCCTTTGATGGCAAGACCTCAGCAAGTCGGTATATCACTTACTTCGAGGTCACCACCGACCATCTGCCCCATGATGACGCTATCCTCACGCGGTTATTCATCGGGGCATTGGAAGGAGTCGCCTTCGACTGGTACCGCAACCTGCCGGACAATTGCATCCACTCCTTTGCTGGCTTCAAACGCTTGTTCTTGGAGAGGTTCTACGAGGTAGGGCAGGACGTCACAATGTCTACTCTCATGGACGTCATCCAAGGAGAGAAAGAGCTGATGAGGAATTACATTGAGCGGTTTCGTCAAACCGTAATAAAGTTACCGTCTGGCAATCTGGATTCTTTCCTGATTGAAATTTGTCAAAAGAGACTACTCCCAACAATTGGTCTCTGGATGGGCGAAAGTCAATTCAAGGACTGGAAGGCTTTTATCATCAGTGCTACAAGTGCCGAAGAACGATTGAAGAAGTCCCGCCAGCTGGGGTTGCATATCTCAGAGGAAGGGAACAAAGGCAAGCGTCCCAGCACCAACACCGACAATGGGGGTAGCCCCTCCAACAATCGGGACAACAGAGGCAAGCAGGCTATGGTGGCCGACACGGCCCAAAAGCCCGAGTCACAACCAACAGACAAACAATGGCCTCAAATCACTTACTCTTTCGAAGACGGCCACGTCAAGCCTATCTTGGACATGCTCATACAAGGAGATAGAATTCAGCTCCCTCCGCCAAGACGGGAGCCTCGGCCGGCTGACTTGGAGAACCCAAAATTCTGTCATTACCACCGTTACGTCCACCATGCTACACACGACTGCTACCAACTGAAACGGTACATCCAAAACCTCATCGATTCGAACGCTCTAGCCATCGATTTCGAGGAGGTAACCGTAGCATCCAACATGGTATCCGTACAATTTGGCAGCTTCCCGCCAACAGAGACTCAAGATGGTGTTATACCCATCCCTCTGGCAACGATGGAAATTGCTAATCTTCCGCCTGCTCGAGATCAAGCTGCCAATCTTGTACCTCTCACAACATCGCGAGGAAAAATTATGTGGGTCCATCCGGACTTGGTCCACGAGGTGACTCAGCCCACAACGAAGAAGAAAAGCGGAAAAGTCAGATCCTGCCGCACCGTCTCGGCAAATGAAGAAGAAGTCACGGCCGTTGTTACTCGATCTGGAGCACAATCTCAGCCCGTGGCTGAGAATCCGACTGATGTTCATCCGCCCACTTCTACTGATACTCCGGGACCAGCTCAGCCTTCGACGACCGACAAGCCTAAGCCGAAGGAGACTCGCTTCGACAAATCCCTCCGAAATGAGACACTTCAAGGGCTGGAGAGGCCCTACAACTTCGACATCTTGGCACAATTGGCCAATACACCGGCCAAATTGTCCTTATACGAACTCCTAAGGCTATCAAAGGATGTCCGCACAGCTTTGAGTGATGCACTCCAAAACGCCGACGCGTACTTGGCTCAGGTCAACCTCACGGGAGATAACCAACCTGCAGATCTCCAAGATAGTGCGTGTACGGGAGCGATGCCCAATATCGTCTTCTCTCCGCAGGATATGCTCATCAAAACTAACCTTACGATCGCCCGTTATACTACACTGGATACATTGGCGACGTAAAGGTGGACCGAATGCATATTGATCCTGGGCCTTCCATAAGCATCATTCCGAAGGGTCTTCTACACCATCTTCGTATTCCGATGCATCGCCTGACGCCTACAAGCACCGCCATTAGCGGTTTCAATTCGGGCAGGAGCTACCCAATCGGGAAGATCCGTCTGAAATGCCAGATTGGCGATCTCCAATCAGAAGTCACCTGCTACGTCATAGACGCCGACACTTCTTACAACATCCTTTTAGGGCGGCCTTGGATACACGATTACATGATCGTGCCTTCCACGCTGCACCAATGTTTCAAATATGTCGATAAGCATGGCTTCGTGAGGACGGAATTTGCTGATATCGATCCCTTCGAATCTTACTACTCAGACTCTTGTCTGTACGAAAAATCAAAGAAGCACCTGGTCGAAGAAGACGTGCAAGCTCATACCAAGACGGCCACAGGATCAGAAGAACCTCTAACGATCCACCTCTAGGCTCGCAAACCAGGCAATTTCGCACCCCTCACGGCCACTCTGCGTAAGGACGCAATCAGCCTCTCGGCACAGGAAGAGCAGTTGAGAATCCGACTGCCAAGGTCCGGCCAGGTGCCGAGACCCACAACGGGGCCACTTACCATCAGACTGCCAAGAGTCGTTCAACCCGAAATAGAGAAACTCAATCCCTCCGATAGGCCACTGACAATACGTCTTCCCAAGAAAGGTCATCATCCCGATACAAGGTCTGACACTTTTAGCGAACCAGCCACTCCTCGCTCCACATCGAGTGCCAGACTGGGGGTTGCTAGTCTACCAACAACCCCACGCTCCGCTCCGTCAGCTGAACCTCTGAAGATCAAGCTGACTAGGACGCCCTCATTCACACAGGAGGTAGCCGAAGAGGAACCAGAGCTGGCCAAGTATGTGACTGCCCACACTGATGTTCCCTCCGCAGATGATGTAATCCCTCTAGAAAAGATACCTTACTTCATCAATAAAGGGTTATCTTTGAACTACACCGAGCTCAATAAGCTATGTACAATGTATGTTATGGAACACGGTATAGGCACTGACCTACACACACATGTGACAAGTGTGTACACCGCTATCCAACTTACTCCAGTAGAAGATGCTTACTGAATAATCGAGGGAGGGGACCACCCAATCATCTTCGGCCGGACAAACAACCCGTATCCCCTCGCCATAGAAGAAGTCGACCTCGGGTCAGATGCTGGAAGACTGCCTCTGTATCTCTATAGCCCTCAATCCAAATATCTCATGCAGAAACAGGGGTATGATCTAGAGACGACGCCAGGATTGAACTACGGCACTGGGCGACGATTACCTTTGAAGTCGCCAGCCCCGGCGGGCAAACCACGGAACTATTATAACAAAACTCGATGCGGTTTAGGGTATGTAACGCCTACTACGACCCCTGAAAGCTCAGACGAAGAATGCGACTGGCAGTCACATTCAACAGGATCACCAACTTCTAACTCGGATACCAGCATCGGAGATGTATTCAGACAGGTCATGTCAGTCAACATGGCATTCATCGACGCTTACGAGGAAGACAAAGACATCCCTAAAATCCTCAAGCTTGAGCCATGGGCCCAACAATTGGACGCACAATAGAAAAAGCGGTTCGAACTGAAAGAACCTCCTACTGAAGATGAGGTCGTACAGGTGGATCTCGGCAGCAAATCTTCTCCAAAACCGATTTTCATCAGTAAGAGCCTAACTGACGAAGAACGGGAGTCGCTGCTAGAACTTGTCAGAGAGTACATTGATATGTTCGCCTGGAGCTATGAAGACTTGCCGGGGTTAAATCCTGACATCGCTCTCCACAAACTCAATATACGGCCGGATGCAAAGCCAGTCAAGCAGCAACAGCGACACTTCCGCCCGGGCATCATGGACGCGATCGAAGCCGAGGTCAACAAACTGATAGCCAGCGGCTTCATTCGTAAAGAGCAACATCTAGACTGGGTCGCCAACATAGTATCCGTCCTCAAGAAGAATGGGAAGATTCGAATCTACATCGACTTCCATAACCTAAATGAGGCGTGCCCCAAAGATGAATTCCCCCTCCCCATCACAGACATCATGATCGATAACACATGCGGCTTTGAACGTATTTCATTCATGGATGGATTCTCGGGGTACAATCAAATCAAGATGTCTCCCGATGAAGAAAAGCACACATCATTCCGAACACCGATTGGCACGTACTGCTACACAGTCATGCCATTCGGTCTAAAGAATGCAGGCGCTACATATCAGCGAGCCATGAGTATCATTTTTAGAGAACATTTGTGCAAGACGGTAGAATACTATGTCGACGACATCGCCGTCAAGAGTCGCCGTAAGGAAGACCATCTTCAGGACCTGAGGACGGTATTCGACCTGATGCGAGCCCACAATCTGAAGATGAACCCTACGAAATCGTTCTTGGGCGTATCCAGCGGGAAGTTCTTGGGCTTCATCATCACTGCACAGGGAATCCATGTAGACCCCGAGAAAACAAAGGCGATCATGGAGATGGCTCCCCCGAAAAATCTCCACGAACTTAGAGGCCTCCAAGGAAGGCTAGCTTACATCAGGAGGTTCATTTCTAACCTCTCCGGGTGCTGTCGACCATTCACACACCTCATGAAGAAAGGAGTCTCATTCGTATGGGACGAGGAATGCCAACGTGCTTTCGACAGCATCAAGGAATACTTATCAAATCCTCCAGTTTTGGTGGCTCCGGTCCCTGGAAAACCATTCCTGCTCTACGTACGAGTAATGGAACACTCCCTTGGTGCCCTGCTGGCACAAAACAACGACGCAGGCCACGAACAGGCCATATATTACCGCAGCCGAATGATGATTGGTCCGGAACACCGATACACCGCTGTAGAGAAGGAATGCCACGCCCTGGTGTTCGCCATTCAAAAGACGCGGCACTACGTCATAGGACAAACCATACATGTGATCTCCCGAGTCAACCCCCTCAGAGTCCTCATGACTAAACCAGGGGCACTCAGTTCTCGCCTCGCTACATGGGCAATATTGTTGTCCCCCTATCGTATGATCTTCGTCCCGCAGAAGGCTGTCAAGGGTCAAGCCCTGGCAGACTTCTTGGCAGCCCATCCAGGATCGGGGTCATCCAGAATATATGAAGAGATCCCAAATGAGGTCGTCGATTCGAATACAGCTACCCACGATAACATATGGTGGATGTTCTTCGATGGCGCTTCAAGAACCGGACCCAAGGGAAACATTGTCGTTGGGGTCGGGGTGGTATTGATTTCTCCTACTGGGCTGGTGATCAATCGCGCCTACTCCCTCACAGAACCCTGCTCCAACAATGTGGTCGAGTATAACGCTCTAGTCATTGGCCTCCAACTTGCAAGAGAACTGGGGGTAGAATACCTTGAAGCATACGGCGATTCCCAACTAATCGTCAATCAGATCCGAGGCTCGTACGAAGTCCGTCACGAAGATATGATCCCTTATCACCAAATAGCGATTGACATCATCTCGTCATTCGAGGGGTTCTTCATCGAACATGTCCCCAGACTCCGAAACATCGAAGCTGATGCCCTAGCTAGTCTTGCCGCTTCCCTAGCAGTTCCAAACTATGATCGCCAATCAGTGGATGTGATAGGCCACGAACTAGTCTTTCCCAAGAACAATGTGCAATTTGTGGCAAGTTATTCTGCCCAGACAATCGATGATGCCCCAGACTGGCGACAACCATTCATCGACTTCGTCGTCTACGACATCCTCCCTGAGAATCCAAAGGAAGCTACTTCTGTCAGACGGCGTTCTCTCAGGTTCTTCTACGATACGGAGACGAAGATGCTGTATCGCCGCTCCTATGACGGATTATTACTCCGGTGCCTGTCGAACGCAGAAGCCAAAGAAGCCGTGCAAGAAGCTCATGACGGTGTCTGCGGGGCCCATAAGCTCGGCCCAAAACTACAAGATCGCCTTCGCCGAATGGGCTACTACTGGCCCACGATGGTGGCAGATGCGATAGACTATGCCAAAAAATGCAAAGCTTGCCAAGTCCACGCGAACTTCATCCACCAACCATCGGAGTTTCTACATCCGACAGTGGCATCCTGGCCATTCGAAGCATGGGGAATGGATATCATTGGCCAAATCACCCCACCTTCCTTCCGAGGACATCGCTTCATACTTGCTATCACTGATTACTTCTCCAAATGGGCGAAAGCTATCCCACTCGCAGAAGTTAAGACTCCAAACGTGATCAGCTTCCTTAAGCATCACGTCATCTACCGCTTTGGATGACCCCAAAGGATCATCCATGACAATGGTCCGCAGTTTGCAAGCCACACATTCTATCGGTTCTGCGATAAGCACCGCATTCAGAATGTCGCTTCGACACCGTTCAACCCGGCAGCAAACGGGTTAGCAGAGGCATTCAACAAAACGATCATCAAACTCCTCAAGAAGTTTGTCTCCTCCAACAAACGTGACTGGAACGAAAAGCTCGGCGAATGCTTATGGGCTTATCGTACCACAGTTCGAACAACCACCGGGAATACACCATTCTTCCTGGTGTACGGGAGTGAGGCGGTCCTCCCATTGGAGACTCAAATCCCCTCACTCCACGTCGCCCTTACCTATCAATTGACAATGGATGATAACGACCGACGTCGACTACAAGAGTTGGAGGCCTTAGATGAAAAATGCCTCCTAGCTCTGCAAAGGATCGAGCTATACCAGGCACGCATCTCAGGAGCCTTCAACAAGAAGGTTAAAATCAGAACATTCCAAGTGGGCGATCTTGTGCTAGCAGTCCGGAGGCCAATGGTCATGACTCACAAGACCGTCGGTAAGTTCCAGCCAAAATGGGAAGGTCCATTTGTCATCGAGGCCGTGTTCTCCAACGGTGCTTACTGCCTCGCCAAGCAGAACGGAGACTTGCTCATGTTGCCCGTCAACGGCAAGTTCCTGAAGAAATACTATGTTTAAACATCATTCTCCAGATTATCGAGTCATGTACCCCTTTAGTACCACTGAACTCTCATCCACCCTATTTCAAATCACCGAGTTATGTACCCTGTTAGTACCACTGAACTCTCATCCACCCTATTTCAAATCATCGAGTCATGTACCCCTTAGTACCACTGAACCCATAACATTTCAGATTATCGAGCCATGCACCCGCTGGTGCCGCTGAACTCTCACTCCCTCAATATTCTAAATCACCAAGTTATGTACCGGCTGGTGCCTCTGAACTTACATTCCGGTCACTCTTGCAGATAGTAAGTCACATATGATTATACCTCTGAACTTTCTTCCTGGAAGAGATCCTCCCTCATTATCCACTACCCGCACTCCCTGTGCACAAAAAGGGTAGTCGATCCACCAATTTCCGAAACGACCATGTCCTCATTACCTCTGAGTCGTCTTCACTTCCACCAAAAACAAACCGCCCCCTCGTATAGAACTTCCACGTTCTCCTACCTCTGAGTCCTTTTATGTACCCACTCTTCATTGAGTCCACTCCTGTCATGTCCTCATTACCTCTGAATGGAAAGGCTCTGTCGAAGAAATTGTCATATTTGCCATGTCCACATTACCTCTGAGCAAGTATGCCGGCCCTCTTTCAACCTATTATCTGTACCCACAACCGGAGTACGACAAGGATGATAGGTCCACAAATGTCCTCTGTTGACCAGAAATGTCCTCTGTTGACCACAAATGTCCTCTGTTGACCAAAAATATCTGCTATTTACTACAAATAGCTTCCGTGAAGTCTCCCCTGCCATGTTCTTATTACCTCTGAGCAGGAAGATTTTACGGTAAAACCTTTACGTTTGCTATGTCATCATAACCTCTGAGCAAATGTGATTGGTTTCCTTTCATCCCATTATCCGTATCCTGAACCAGGGTACGCCAAGGGTAATAGGTCCACAAATATCCCTTGCTAAGCTTCTTAGCATAAATCCACCATCTTACTATGCCCCGGGAGCCCAGCTGCTCTACGGTATTCCTTCCTCCAACACCAAGAACACCCATGACCACTTTGCCATGGCTGCTCCAAGCATCCAAACTTGTTATCCGTACCTAAAGCCAAGGTACACCTAGGGTAACAGGTCCACAAATAATCCCCCAGCAAGTCCGGTTCCATAAACACCGCAAGTACAAGAAAGAAAAGATGAGTTGAAACATGCTCATTTATTCAAAAATCAAGGGCACTTAATGAAGATTTGCACACGTGGTCAGGACACGTGGCAAAGAGCCTATGCGGACAGATGAATCTATGCGGCTGGGACACTTATGTGGCATAAACGGGACCATGCTTCTTATTCAAAGTGTTTCAATTTTGCAAATTGAAAACTTTGAAGGGGGTCCTGTAGAAGCATGGAAAATATCAGAATAATGGTCCATGCGGCTCTGGATACGAAGCCCATGCGGCTCATATGGGAGTTGTCTTATACGGTTCAAAAGATGACTCTCAGTCTCATGCGGCTCGAGAGTGTATGCGGTTCAACAGGAATATGCGGCTCGATCGATGCCACGTGTCCCCTTGTGATCCTTCCCTACAGCTGGCCCTTTGAATAGTAGCCTCATTTAATGCTTTGACACGATTTGACGACTGTGGCGGCTCTGGCATAAAGTGTCATAATGGCTCTGCCATAATGACAGACTCTTCGGGAAAAGAAGAAGATCTCTGACCCGATCTGCCAGAAATCCTAGGTTGCCACGTGGCAAAATCTCATGCGGCTTAAATAGAGAACAGCTCCATGCGGCTCACTGAGAAGTCACTCTATATGAGTAGCAGAAATCAGCCATATGCGGCCCACTGAGAGCTCAGTCCCTGCGGCTCAATACAACGCTAGCTCATGCGGCTCGTAAAGACTGCATATGCGGCTCATTGAGAGTTCGTTCCCTGCGGCTCGATGAAGCATTTTCCTATGCGGCTCACGAAGAGTATCTCCCTGCGGTTCAAGTGTTGCCTATCCTATGCGGCTCCGACAGTACCCACAATCAAAACACGTGGCATCGGATCAATCAAGGATTTAACCGAATCCCAACAAGAATATTTGACATCATCGCCATAATTACTAAGATCAGGGCATATCATTTATTATCAAGCTAAAGGGACACGTGGCGAGCAATCAGACATTGGCGTAATCAATCATGAAGATTTAAAGCAGTTAGCATTAATTGCTCACGAGATACGGTGCTATCCGCATTAATGGCCTAGATTTATTGTAATCAGGATCAAGGGTTCAGATAGATTGAAGGAGCGCCGACATTCTAAACAAATGATCATTAGCAAACCCTAATGATCACACCCCACTCCTATAAATAGCCAGCATCATTCCCTTGCAAAAACCACGGGCAATAAAAAGAATAAAAAAAAGAGAGAGACAGATATACAGAGAGAGTTCCCCTCTTTTCGATAACCACAGAGAGAGAGAAGCCAGGAGAGCAACATGAGGAGAGCAAAAAGAGCATTCCTTCGTCCACGCCAAGCAGATCTTCTTCGAGCCAAGACTGCATACCGATCGTCCAAGGAGTAAGGCAGAGCGGCCGTCGCTTTTCCGAGCCTCTATCGTCACCCCCCAGAATCTAAAATAAACAATTATACTTAGACTGCTGTACCTAGGTTTCCGTCCCTAGGCTTTCTTTGTACCAGTGAGTTTGTATTGTGAGTCTAAGTTCAATCCTCCTATAAAACTGTTCTGTACTTTTACAATCAATGGCAAACAAGGCCGGACCGTATCAATAGGATACAACTGAATCATCCCAAACCGGTCATAGTCATTACATACTCAAATCACATTGTTTACTATTTTGTAGTTTAGTTAAAAATTATTATTTCCAAAACTGTTTAATGTTACAAATTACTAATCATTAGTAAAATTGTTAATTTTCATAATTGTACTTTGCTCCTCTCCTGACTGGATTCCCCACCCCCAATAGGTTCCACTGATGATGCAGAGCTACTGATTAGTAGTTATTACAATCCTGAGTTATATCCAGCTGTGCTACCAGATGATGTTGGACACGGAGATGACGAGTCTGTCTTTTAGTTATTGTCATTTTATATTTCCAGTTGTTGTTTGAAAAGACTATTTATTTTATCAGTTGTAATTTGTTGGACAAGTTTTTTTTAATTATCGAAATATTAAATTGTGGCAAATAGAAATTGTGTTGTTGATTACCTGCATGAGTAATACAGCTTACTGCCGCCGTCTCAACAACGGTGCAGGCTGGGCATGATCTGATTCGACCCAAGAAATTGGGACCGGGTCGTGACATGTTTTTAGTGGTGGCCCATGTAGGTCACATCAACAACTTAGGAAAAAACCTATCTAGAGACATTTAGAACACTGGAACAATAATTTGCCACAACATAGGACCGAAATATATTATAAGTAAATATTTTTTTATAGATAGGCTACCTTGCTTATGTTTATATCCTAAACCTTCCAGAGAATGGCCACTGACAAAATCAACCTTGCTGGCGATGGGATGTCAACACCTGATCATATCCCACCACCTCAATCAAGTCCGGACCCTACACCTCGGCAGCTGGTCGACCGTCCCCATAATACAATGGCGAATCCATCATCTTCTCGGACGGAGATGCAGCCCCCTGTGGTTTTGCCCACTCCAGTTGCCCCACCGGTGCCTGTGGACCCCACCAACCTCATAGGTCTGCTAAGAGGAGTGCTAGAAGCCCAGAGAACTCAAGCTGAAGCTCATCGCGAGCAGATGGCAATTATGCGAGAAGGCATGGAGAATGTCCATAGCGTGGCAATGGCTGTACTGGAAAGAGGAGAAGCAGCTCAACAGGAACCAAGGCCTGCCAAGGTAAACATAAATTTAAGGATTAATTTATGTAATATTAAGGCCATTTAATTAATGGGAATCATATTGCCAAGGTGGACGATATTGAGAGTTTCAAGAAGCAGAACCCTCGACCCTTCAAGGGAACCGAGGGAATCATCTATGCTGATGAATGGCTCGATAGTATGGAGCGTCTCCTAAGTGTCGCTCGACTTCCAGAAGACCTCAAGGCTGAAGCAGTGGGACTACAACTGCAAAATGTAGCAAGCACCTGGTATCGGAATGAACCCTGACTCCAGGACTGGCAGATTGACTGGGACACCTTCCAGAGGTTGTTCAAGAGGAAGTTCTTCCCAACATCAGAGTTGCGGGAGATGGAGAGGCAATTTCAGAACCTGAAGTAAGGAAATATGACTGTTGGAGAATATACGGCAGAATTCGGTCAACTCAGCCGTTTTGCCAAGAACCTGGTGGCTGACCCTGATGATCGTGCTAAAAGGTTTAGACATGGGCTGAGAGAGGAGATCCGCACCCATGTGATCTCAGGCGGTGCTAAGACCTATGAAAAGATCCTGGAGCGAGCTCAAGATATAGAAAAGAGCCAACCCGCTCGCTCAAAGAGGGATTATCCTGGAACTAACAACTTCCAGGGTAATCAGAAGAAGCCCAACAACAACAACAACAACCGGTTTCTCCACCACCAGCAGCAGAACCAACAGGCGAAGAACAATGACATAACAACTCAAAGACAGATCCCTGTCTGTAGTTACTGCAAGAGGCCAGGTCATCAGGTGAATATCTACAGAAAGAGACTAGGATATTGTCTAGTCTGTGGGTCTGCTACTCACCAAGTGAGGGACTGCCCCTCGGCGGTCAACTGAACTGGAGCAACTCATCAGAAAGGTCCTCTGTCCACTCAGCAACAACAGTTTGGGCAGCATCAACAGAAGACTGGGCGAGCTTTTGCCCTAGCAGCAGAGAAACAAGAGCCAGAGTAGGAACCTACAGCTGATGTCATCGCAGGTTTCATTTATGTGCATTCCTATCCTGCCTTAGCTTTATTTGATTCAGGAGCATCACATAGTTTCATATCCACAAAATTCATCTCTGCACACCATATAGATACGGGCTTTAGTAAGAAGATTTATAGAGTCATGACCGGTGGAGGACCCCTACCCATCACTGAGACCTGTAATTGCCCTATCACCATATCAGGCCACAAATTCATAGCACCTTTGCTTGTGATGCCCTTACCCAATTATGATGTAGTCCTAGGAATGGACTGGTTGAGTAAGCAGCATGCGCTGATAGACTGTCACAAAGGATGTGTAGTTTTCAGCCCACCTGAAGAACCGGAGTTTGAAATCTCTCGAACTCCGGAGGATATGGAGTGTGTTACTTACACCTCTATCACAGAAGAATCTGGACCTCTCCATCCTATCATAGCAGAATTTATGGATGTCTTCCCTGATAGTCTTCCCGGGTTACCCCCAGACTGAGGCATAGAGTTCACCATTGACCTAGTCCCTGGTTTTTCCCCTATTTCTAAGGGATACTACAGAGTCAACCCGAAGGAGGCCAAGGAGATGAAGGATCAGATCAATGAACTGAAGGCTATAGGATTTATCCGAGACGGAGCTTCACCCTGGGGAGCACCTGTCTTGTTTGTACCCAAGAAGGACGGAACTGTGAGGATGTGCATCGACTACCGGGCACTGAACAATATCACCATCAAGAATAAGTACCCTCTACCCCGGATCGATGACCTGTTTGACCAACTCAGTAGAGCCAAGGTGTTCTCGAAGATTGACCCCTGATCTGGCTACCATCAGATCAAGGTCAGGAAGGAGGACATTCCCAAGACGGCGTTCAACACCAAGTATGGGCAGTTTGAATTCTTGGTCATACCGTTTGGACTGACAAACGCTCCTGCTGTATTCATGAACCTTATGAACAAGGTTTTCCATGAATACTTAGATCAATTTGTTGTTGTCTTCATTGATGACATTTTGATCTATTCGAAGACTGAAGAGGAGCATGAGGAGCACCTCAGAAAAGTTCTGGGAACTTTGAGGAAAGAGAAGTTATATGGTAAGCTATCAAAATGTGAATTCTTTCTAGACAAGGTGGATTTTCTTGGCCATGTTGTCACAGGAGAAGGAATTTCGGTAGATCCTAAGAAGATAGCTGCTGTGGAGAAGTGGTCTACCCCAAGCTCAGTTGCTGAGATCAGAAGTTTCTTGGGCTTGGCTGGCTATTACCGGAAGTTTGTGAAGGATTTTGCCAGAATTGCTGAACCAATGACGAAGCTTACTCGGAAGAATGAAGAGTTCATCTGGACGGAAGATTGCCAGACTGCATTCGAGGAGTTGAAGAAGAGGCTTACCACTGCACCAATCCTTGCGCTACCCACAGGAACCGGTGGTTTCTCAATCTACAGTGATGCCTCTGGAAAAGGACTGGGTTGCGTTCTTCGACAAAATAGGAAAGTGATTGCTTATGCATCTAGGCAATTACGGAACCATGAGAAGAACTATCCCACACATGACCTGGAGCTTGCTGCGGTCATCTTTGTATTGAAGCTTTGGAAGCATTATCTCTATGGAGAGAGAGTGGAAATAAATACAGACCACAAAAGTCTGAAATATGTTTTCACTCAGAAGGAGTTGAACATGAGACAAAGAAGGTGGCTGGAACTGATGAAGGATTTTGACATCGACCTACAGTACCATCCGGGTAAGGCTAATGTGGTTGCTGATGCACTTAGTCGATATCCAGTGGCGATGTTTTTGACCAAGGAACGGTACTTGTTGGAGGACATAGAGAAGCTTGGTCTGGAGATTGTACTTCCTGAGGAGAAGATGAAGGAATTGGGGCGAGAAGCTGATGTACCTGGAGCTGACTTAACCATGATGCAGTTGCAATTGCGTTCAAGTCTGATGGACAAAATCAAGGAGACACAATTTTAAGACGAGATGCTTTGCAAACTCAGAGATGAAGTGCTGGCAGGAACACTTGAAGGATTCTCTATCGCCAGTGACGGAGCATTGAAGAATCAAGAATTGTACGAGGCTGTGTGTACCATCTGGCGAACTGAGAAATGAGCTGATGCAAGAAGCGCACCAGTCACAGTATTCCATACATCTTGGAGCTAATAAGATGTATCGGGATATACGTACCATCGTTTGGTGGTATGGAATGAAGAAGGATGTATCCAGATTTGTGGCCAGATGCTTGATTTGCCAACAAGTGAAGTCTAGCAGATAGAGACCCGCAGGACTTCTACAGCCGCTGGACATTCCGGAGTGGAAGTGAGAGCATATAACAATGGACTTTGTGTCAGGATTGCCTCGATCTCAAGGAGGGAAGGACGCCATTTGGGTTATTGTGGACCGACTGACTAAGTCAGCACACTTTATTCCCTTCAAGGTTGGTTTATCCACCGAGAAGTTGGCGGCACTGTACATACGGCACATCTATCGGATTCATGGAGTACCGGTAAGTATTGTATCTGACCGAGATACTAGATTTACCTCACATTTTTGGAAGAGTTTGCATGACAGCTTGGGAACAAAACTAAAGTTCAGCACAGCCTATCATCCCCAAACTGATGGACAATCTGAGAGGACCATCCAGACGCTAGAAGATATGCTGAGATCTTGCGTCTTGGAATTTGGAGGATCTTGGGAGGATCACTTGCATTTAGTGGAATTCTTCTACAACAACAGTTACCAAGTAAGCATTGGTATGACCCCATTCGAAGCTCTTTATGGACGTCGTTGCCGCACTCCACTTGCATGGGACGACGTAGGAGAAAGAGTACTACTGGGACCAGAGATGGTGACTCACGCAGCGGAGAAGGTGAAGGTAATTAGAGACAAGCTAAGGATCGCCCAAGACAGGCAGAAGCATTGGGCTGATAGCAGTCGTCGACCATCGAAATTTGAAGAAGGAGATAGTGTCTTTGTGAAGATTTCTCCTACCAGAGGAACTATCCGATTTGGCAGAGCTGGGAAGCTGAGTCCCAGATATATCGGACCATTTGAAGTTTTAAGCCGAATTGGTGAAGTGGCGTATCGGTTAGCTCTACCAGCTAATCTCGAGGGCGTGCACAACGTCTTCCACGTTTCGCAGCTCAGACGCTATATTCCGGATCCGAGTCACATCTTGGACCACTCGGAGCTGGAGATTGGACCGAGCCTCACAGTACCAGAGAAGCCTGTAGCAATTTTGGATAGAGGTGAGAAGAGGACCAGAACTTCAGTGACTCCCATAGTTAGAGTTATGTGGAGGCACGATTCCCCAGGCGAGTCTACCTGGGAGCGAGAAGATGAGATACGGGAACAGTACCCGTATTTGTTTGAGACCTGAGGTAATTCCTAACCCTATCTCTTTTAAATTCGAGGACGAAATTTCTTTAAGGAGGGAAGGTTGTGAAACCCGTAATTTTAGTTAATTAATTAATAAATTCTGGAAATTCAATTTTTGGTTATTCTCCTAAATTATTAAATATGTGTTTGCTAATTTATTTCAAATTATTATTAAATAGAAAATTATTTTCAAAATAAATGAACATGGACTTTTTGATTGTCAGGCCCAGACCCGAATCCAAAAACATATTTTTCTAAAAATTAAATTTAGAGTTACGAAATATTTAGTTTCTAAAGAAAATCATGTATCATTTAAAATTCTATAGCCCAATTATTTTTAGCCCATTGGTTTTAAGCCCAAACCATTAAGCTTTGATTATTAAACCCATTTAACTTGGAAGCCTATTTAGCCCATTAGTTATTAACCCATTAGCCTATTAACCCATTGTCTATTTCTAAACCTTAGCAAAACCAACCCAATAGGCCCAAACCCAATAATCACTTAACCCATAACCCATTGATATAATACCCATTAACTTTAATGAGAGAATAACTCTCATTTGAGAAAGAGAATAACTCTCATTCTCTTCTCTATGAGAAACCGATGGAGCCTCGGTCTCTTGGCCGAACATCTTCCGAACGGCCATGGCCGTTGAGCTTCGGTAACCCCCGTTCATCTCTCCCTACTTAAACCCTCTCCTCCATTCTT
>JANAVB010004629.1:0-27347 GCA_029216955.1 Iris pallida | reverse complement strand
TGCTTCCAAGTCTCCTGGGCCGGACGGTTTCTTCAGCGGCTTCTACAAGCGACATTGGGGTGCCCTCAAGGCCCAGGTTCTAGAGGCTGTTCAGGAGTTCTTTGAGACGGGCAAGCTCCTGAAGGAGCTGAACCACACTTTTCTGACGCTGGTGCCCAAGAAGGAGGGGGCGACTTCTCTTGCTGACTTCCGACCGATTGCTTGTTGTAATTATTTGTATAAGATAATTACTCACCTTATGTGCAGGAGGATGGAGGACGCTATGCAGGGTCTGGTTTCTTGGAATCAGGCGGCATTCATCAAGGGGCGGTCTATTGCTGAGCATAGCCTGCTGGCTCATGAGATGATTCGGGAATTCCACAAGCCTGGAGGGATGAAGGGTGTGTGAAGCTCGACCTGAGCAAAGCCTACGACACCGTCAACAGGGACTTCCTCTGTCATTTGATGGGTGCGATGGGCTTCTCCGAGACATGGGTGGACAGAGTCAGGGAGTGCATCACCTCCCCTACATTCTCGGTTCTCATTCAGGGTGTACCATACGGGTTATTCGGCAGCAGCAGGGGGCTTCGTCGGGGGACCCACTTTCCCCCTACCTATTCACCCTTGTGATGGAGTATTTCACCTGTTTGATGGACATCGCGGTGCACCGGGAGAGGATTGTACCGATATACAGCAGGGTCTCACCTGTGGTCTCACATCTCATATATGCGGATGATCTATTGGTATTGATGAGGCCTTCCATGCGAGGGATGAGGGAGCTTGCGGGGGTGATGGAGGAGTTCGGGCGGTTATCGGGTCTTCGGTTGAACAGAGACAAGAGCAAAGTTTACTTCAACACCACTTGCACTTTGAAGGAGGAACGGGCTCTGGAGCTTGGGGTGGAGAAGGGTGACCTCCCGGTGAAATATCTGGGGGTGCTCCTATCTGTCAATTACGCGAAGGACCGTGAATGCCAGAGTCTGGTGGACTTTGCGCAGCGGAGGGTAGAGGGCTGGCAGGCGGCTGGCCTTTCTTTTGGAGGACGTATTGAGCTGGTACGATCGGTTATATCTGCTATTGCTCTGTTTTGGCTCCAATCTATTATGGTTCCTTTGGCTACTATCAGAAAGATTGAGGGCATATGTGCCAAGTTCATATGGCATGGTGGGATTCACGCCATCTCTTGGGAGCAGCTCTGTCGACCTAGGAAAGAGGGCGGTGTGGGCCTGCGTTCTCTAGTATCTGTCAGGGAGGCGGGGATCAAGCTGGCGTGGAGGTTCCTTCAGGGCGGTTCTCTTTGGTCGGCTTGGATGTCTAGTCGGTATCTCCGGGGTAGGAACTTCTGGGTATGTGAAATTGACAACAACTTCTCTGTGTCTTTCAAACATATCCTGAGGAACCGTCCAGTACTTCGGAAGGCTATTCGGAGGAAGATGAGGGAGGGGGGGGGGGGGGGAGACGGACCTATGGCTTGATCCGTGGATTGCAGGTCAGTCTCTTCTGGAGATTCTGGGTCCCCAGACGAACGGTGTGGCGTACAGAGGTCTGACTTGTAGGCACATCATCAGTGGTGGGGTCTGGAGACCAGAGGAGTATCGTTTCACTGCTCAGTTAGGGGGAGATCAGGCAGGTACAGATCACTCCTGATGCACTGTCTGACGTCTGGGTTTGGACTCCTCCTGGCTCCACGGAGGGTGCTGGGGAGTTCAGATTTAGCAGCTGCTACGATCTTGTTCGTCCCCACTTCGATAAGATTGAGGAGTACGGCTTCATTTGGGAGAAGGGCCTCGCCAGGAAGATACAACTGTCTGCATATAAACTGGTGCTGGGCCGGATGCTTACTAGGGACAGACTGCTTCGGTTCGGGGTCCCAGTCCCTGACCCTAAGTGTGTTTTGTGTGAGACAGAGAATGAATCTATAGGGCATCTATTCTTTCAGTGCCATGTGGCGTGGAGCATCTGGGCAGAGAGAGCCGGAGATACTTAGGAGGGGTGGGAAGGGAGCGTGACTTCAGAGAAATCCTTAAGTGGATTGGAGATTGCAGGGGCCAGGAGCAGAGCTGGGCCAGACGTGCTAGATTGAGGCTTGCTGCATCAGTTTGGCATGTCTGAGGGAGAGGAACCGGCGCATTTATGATGGACTGTCCACCCCACCGGCGGGCATCCTTCATAACATTGAGTCGGATGTACTAGTAATGTCCCCCTGAGTTGGGATTGTATCTTTATGCTGTAACCTTATTGCGCTGATAGTGGAATAAAATTTACCCTTTTTCCAAAAAATATATATATATATAAACAATTTACCTAGTTCCAATATATATATATATATATATATATATATATAATATATATTATTCCTGTGGCCGTAGTCCGTTGGGAACGGTGGAGCACTCCGGCGCAGTGGCGCGGGTTCGAGCCCTCTTGGAGGCATGCCTCCAAGCACCATTAAGAAGTGGACACCCTAAAAAAAAATTAAAAATAAAATATATATATATATATATATATATATATATATATATATATATAGGAATTTGATATTCCTATATAATGCACATATGGTATCACTACCCTTAAATGACACTTACCTTTACCTATGCTCCCCTACTCGATGTTGCACACACACCTATATGATTTCCCCAAATCCTACACTACCTATATATACACACACTAAATGGCTGATCCTACACTTGACACACCCACAGAATATACATTACACACACAAGAACACACATGCCAGATTGCCCTCTCCCCTCTTATAGCTGTTGAACCCCTTTCCTGTATATGCAGACAAGCTACCTACTAATCTAACTGTAGACTGCTGCTATGTGCCAACACACAGGCAGTTCATATCTCATGCTGCAGGACCATTTCCTACTACAATGCAAACTCATGCACATACAACCTGCTACAGATGACTATGAGGTGAACTACACAAATGTTTACCTGGCCCTGATGCACACTCCCATGCACTGCTGTTGCAGCTATCAACATCTGCAATTCCTGCATACCTATATGCCTCTCCTGCTGCTGTTGCTACTCCTCTCTCTCTATTCGGATCAAGATCCGATGGAGTTTTTTTAAAATTTCTTTTTTTGTGATTTTTTTGATTATTTGTAGGAGATTTAAAAAGATGATGATAATATACCAGACATAAGTCAGGTATCAGTCCTGCACGGAGTATAATCCGATGGCTGAATACAGTTACATGGCTGGGAAATTAAAATCCTACGGTGTCCATCGTTACACGTGTTGCAGCTTCTCGATGCCGTCATGTGTTACATTTGGACCCCACATTCTCTTCTTGTACATTTTTTAAAACTTTTTAGTATATGATGTGATTTTCTGTCTCTTTTTTAGGTTTTATTTGTTGGTTTAAAATTTACAAAGATCATGATATAAAGTTATTTGGGAAAGGATTTGAGAGGTATTTGAACTAGGGTGTGCGTCAGTAGGTTGTTTAACTGATTAATATGTAATTTTGGTGGTATTATCCAACTTATTCGGTATATTCTTAATAATATAATGGGTTATTTAATCGGAATATATATATATATATATATATATAATATATATATATATATAGGGGTGAGCATTATTCGGTTTTGGACCGAAAACCGAACCGAACCGGACCGTATAAGGAATCCGGTTCGGTTTTAAAAAAATTCGGTTCGGTTTCGGTTTTGAAAAAACTAAATTTTCTTATTCGGTTTCGGTTTCGGTTTTGGGATTCGGTTTCGGTCCAAAACCGAAAACCGAATAAGAAAATTTAGTTTATATATATATGTGTGTGTGTGTGTGTGTTAATTATAGGTATATACTAAATAATATAGGTATATACTGAATATATCTAGGTATATTTAGTTATATATATATTAACAAAAAAAAAAAACCCAAAAATCGAATATACCGAAAACCGAACCGATTTAATTCGGTTCGGTTCTGTTCGGTTATTTGGCCAATTCAGTTCGGTTTCGGTTTTGCTTATTCGGTTTCGGTCCAATTCGGTTTTTGCTTATTCGGTTCGGTTGGAACCGAATAAAACCGAATACTCACCCATATATTATATATATATATTATATATATATATATATATATGAATTGGATATCCCCTATATAATGCACATATGGTATCACTACACTTAACTGACACTTACCTTTACCTATGCTCCCCTACTCCATGTTGCACACACACCTATATGATTTCCCCAAATCCTACACTACACACATACTAAATTACTGATCCTTCATTTGACACATCCACAGAATATACATGACACACACAAGAACACACATGCCAGATTTCCCTCTTCCCTCTTGCAGCTGCTGAACCCCTTTCCTGCAGATGCAGACTAGCTACCTACTAATCTAACTGCAGACTGCTGTTAAGTGCTAACACACATGCAATTCATATCTGATGCTGCAGGACCATTTCCTACTGCAGTGCAAACTCCTGCACATACAACCTGCTACAGATGACTGTGAGGTGAACTGCACACATTTTACCTGGCCCTGATGCACACCCATGCACTGCTGCTGCAACTATCAACATTTGCAGTTCCTGCATACCTATGTGCCTTACTGCTGCTGTTGCTACTCCTCCCTCTTGGTCTAGACACACACACACACATCAGCCTGCCCAACTGCCTAACTTTCTGCTGCAATTTGCACATCAAGTTTCCCCCATTGATAACCTGTACAACTGCTAACAAGTGATGTGTCCATCCTGCATATTTGATTCTGAACTGCTGCTACTTTTCCAGATCCCTACTGCTGGTATACATATTACTGCACTTACATTCTTAGCACTGAACACAGGTTTGCACACAATTACCCGACTGGTACACTACACATACATGCTATGATACACTAGAAATATAGGATACTCACCCCCTAAATTGACATCTACATGCCATATCACTAATTATATGAATATAATATGATATATGACACATGCCGATAGACATGTATCACACAAATATGCATACTGCTGCTAAGTGCTAACACAGCAGTTCATATCTCATTCTGCAGGACCATTCCCTACTGCAGTGCACATTCCTGCACGTACAACCTGCTGCAGATAACTGAGGTGAACTGCACACATGTTTACCTGGCCCTGATGCACACTCCTATGTCCTGCTGCTGCAGCTATCAACATCTGCTGTTCCTGTATACCTATGTGCCTCACCTGTTGCTGTTGCTACCCCTCTCTCTCTCTATTCAGATCAAGATCCGATGGAGTTTTTTTTAAATTACATTTTTTGTAATTTTTATTATTATTTGTGGAAGATTTCAAAAGATGATGATAATAAACCAGACATAAGTCACGTATCAGTCCTGCACGGAGTATAATCCGATGGCTAAATACAGTTACATGGCTGGAAAATTAAAATCCTATGGTGTCTATCATTACACGTGTTGCGGTTTCTCGATGCCGTCATGTGTTACATCTGGACCCCACATTTTCCTCTTCTTGCACAATTTTTTTAATTTTTTATAGTATATGATGTGATTTGTTTCTTTTTAGGTTTTATTTGCTGGTATAAAATTTACAAAGATCATAATATAAAGTTGTTTGGGAAAGGATTTGAGAGGTATTTGAAGCAGGATGTACGTCGGTAGGTTGTTTAACTGATTAATATGTAATTTTGGTAGTATTATCAAACTTATTCGGTATATTCGTAATAATATAACGGGTTTATATATATATATATATATATATATATATATATATATATATATATATATATATATATATATGAATTGGATATCCCCTATATAATGCACATATGGTATCACTACACTTAACTGACACTTACCTTTACCTATGCTCCCCTACTCCATGTTGCACACACACCTATATGATTTTCCCAAATCCTACACTACCTACACACACACACTAAATGACTGATCCTACACTTGACACACCCACAGAATATACATTACTCACACAAGAACACACATGCCAGATTTTCCTCTTCCCTCCTGCAGCTGCTGAACCCCTTTCCTGCAGATGCAGACTAGCTACCTGCTAATCTAACTGCAGACTGCTACTAAGTGCTAACACAGGCAGTTCATATCTCATGGTGCAGGACCATCCCCTACTGCAGTGCACACTCCTCTACATACAACCTGCTGCAGATGACTGTGAGGTAAACAACACACATGTTTACCTAGCCCTGATGCACAATCCCATGCACTGCTGTTGCAACCATCAACATCTGCAGTTCCTGCATACCTATGTGCCTCACCTGCTGCTGTTGCTATCCCTCTCTCTATTTGGATCATGATCCGATGGTTTTTTTAATTTATTTTTGTGATTTTTTTTGGATTATTTGTGGGAGATTTAAAAAGATGATAATAAACCAGACATTAGTCTGGTATCAGTTCTACACGGAGTATAATCCGATGGCTGAATACAGTTACATGGCTGGAAAATTAAAATCCTACGGTGTCCATCGTTACACATGTTGCGGTTTTTCAATACCGTCATGTGTTACATCTAGACCCCGTATTTTCTCTTCGTGCACAATTTTTTATTTTTTTATATTATATAATGTGATTTTTTTTTCTTTATTAGGTTTTATTTATTGGTAAAATATTTACAAAGATCATGATATAAGTTGTTTGGGAAAGGATATGAGAGGTATTTGAACGAGAGTGTACGTCGGTAGGTTGTTTAACTGATTAATATGTAATTTTGGTGGTATTATCCAACTTATTCGGTATATTCTTAATAATATAACGTGTTATTTAATTGGAATATATATATATATATATATATATATATATATATATATATATATATATATATATATTGGAACTAGATAAATTGTTTCTGGAATCGCTCCCACTGGGATTCGAACTCCTGACCACTCGGGCCGCATGCATCTCTCTTAACCACTAGGCTAGAGGTCATCTGCTATATATATATATATATATATATATATATATATATATATATATTCCTGTGGCCGTCGCCTGTTGGGAACGGTGGAGCACCCCGGCGCAGTGGCGCGGGTTCGAGCCCCCTTGGAGGCATGCCTCCAAGCACCATTAAGAAGTGGACACCCTAAAAAAAATTAATATATATATATATATAGGAATTTGATATTCCTATATAATGCACATATGGTATCACTACACTTAAATGACACTTACCTTTACCTATGCTCCCCTACTCGATGTTGCACACACACCTATATGATTTCCCCAAATCCTACACTACCTATATACACACAATAAATGGCTGATCCTACACTTGACACACCCACAGAATATACATTACACACACAAGAACACACATGCCAGATTGCCCTCTCCCCTCTTATAGCTGTTGAACCCCTTTCCTGTATATGCAGACAAGCTACCTACTAATCTAACTGTAGACTGCTGCTATGTGCTAACACACAGGCAGTTCATATCTCATGCTGCAGGACCATTTTCTACTACAGTGCAAACTCCTGCACATACAACCTGCTACAGATGACTATGAGGTGAACTACACAAATGTTTACCTGGCCCTGATGCACACTCCCATGTACTGCTGCTGCAGCTATCAACATCTGCAGTTCCTGCATACCTATATGCCTCACATGCTGCTGTTGCTACTCTCTCTCTCTATTCGGATCAAGATCCGATGGAGTTTTTTTAAAATTTCTTTTTTTGTGATTTTTTTGATTATTTGTGGGAGATTTAAAAAGATGATGATAATATACCAGACATAAGTCAGGTATCAGTCCTGCACGGAGTATAATCCGATGGCTGAATACAGTTACATGGCTGGGAAATTAAAATCCTACGGTGTCCATCGTTACACGTGTTGCGGTTTCTCGATGCCGTCATGTGTTACATTTGGACCCCACATTCTCTTCTTGCACATTTTTTAAAACTTTTTATAGTATATGATGTGATTTTTTTTCTCTTTTTTAGGTTTTATTTGTTGGTTTAAAATTTACAAAGATCATGATATAAAGTTATTTGGGAAAGGATTTGAGAGGTATTTGAACCAGGGTGTGCGTCAGTAGGTTGTTTAACTGATTAATAAGTAATTTTGGTGGTATGATCCAACTTATTCGGTATATTCTTAATAATATAATGGGTTATTTAATCGGAATATATATATATATATATATATATATATATATATATATATATATATATATATATATATATATATATAAGCATTATTCGGTTTTGGACCGAAAACCGAACCGAACCGGACCGAATAAGGAATTCGGTTCGGTTTTAAAAAAATTCGGTTCGGTTTCGGTTTTGAAAAAACTAAATTTTCTTATTCGGTTTCGGTTTCGGTTTTGGGATTCGGTTTCGGTCCAAAACCGAAAACCGAATAAGAAAATTTAGTTTATATATATATGTGTGTGTGTGTTAATTATAGGTATATACTAAATATATATAGGTATATACTGAATATATCTAGGTATATTTAGTTATTATATATATTAACAAAAAAATAAAATAAAACCCAAAAACCGAATAAACCGAAAATCGAACCGATTTAATTCGGTTTGGTTCGGTTCGGTTATTTGACCAATTCAGTTCGGTTTCAGTTTTGCTTATTCGGTTTCGGTCCAATTCGGTTTTTGCTTATTCGGTTCGGTTGGAACCGAATAAACCGAATACTCACCCATATATATATATATATATATATATATATATATATATATATATATGAATTGGATATCCCCTATATAATGCACATTTGGTATCACTACACTTAACTGACACTTACCTTTACCTATGCTCCCCTACTCCATGTCGCACACACGCCTATATGATTTCCCCAAATCCTACACTACCTACACATACTAAATTACTGATCCTTCATTTGACACATCCACAGAATACACATGACACACACAAGAACACACATGCCAGATTTTCCTCTTCCCTCTTGCAGCTGCTGAACCCCTTTCCTGCAGATGCAGACTAGCTACCTACTAATCTAACTGCAGACTGCTGTTAAGTGCTAACACACATGCAATTCATATCTGATGCTGCAGGACCATTCCCTACTGCAGTGCAAACTCCTGCACATACAACCTGCTACAGATGACTGTGAGGTGAACTGCACACATTTTTACCTGGCCCTGATGCACACTCCCATGCACTGCTGCTGCTGCAACTATCAACATTTGCAGTTCCTGCATACCTATGTGCCTTATCTGCTGCTGTTGCTACTCCTCCCTCTTGGTCTAGACACACACACACATCAGCCTGCCCAACTGCCTACTTAATTCTGCTGCAATTTGCACATCAAGTTTCCCCCATTGATAAACCTGTACAACTGCTAACAAGTGATGTGTCCATCCTGCATATTTGATTCTGAACTGCTGCTACTTTTCCAGATCCCTACTGCTCGTATACATATTACTGCACTTACACTCTTAGCACTGAACACAGGTCTGCACACAATTACCCGACTGGTACACTACACATACATGCTATGATACACTAGAAATATAGGATACTCACCCCCTAAATTGACATCTACATGCCATATCACTAATTATATGAATATAATATGATATATGACACATGCCGATAGACATGTATCACACAAATATGCTTGAATGACCAAATTGACCATACGTATCACAAATTGTCATGATACGACACGAATTTTCCTAATTAGGACATGAGGAGACCAATTCCTACCAAAATTAAATTGGGCATATATACTATGCAAAATCATGAATTGAACACTTGGTGGACACGGAATCGTATCCACAAGTCAAATCACCAATTCTAACCCTTAGATCTAGTGTAAGTTGGTGTTCTACCCATCAATTCCACTCCTAATGGACTAGATCTAAACAATTGGGTCTCGTACCAAATTTCCTAGAGATTACCATAAAAATTTGGGAGAAAAGAGTTGTTTCCAATTGGGCAGAGGTTCCCAATATAGATCTACGGAGTAGGACACGAAGATGACGAATCAGACACGATCCCTCCTCGCACTAGCTCCTCCTAGTTTCCTCTTGTGCTCTCCAAGCCCTAGATTTTCATGAGAGAAAGAATGAAAGATGAATTGAGTGATTTTAGGAAGATGAAAATTTGGGGATTTGTGCTCCTTTGGAAAAATGGAGAAGAGAATGGAATGGTGGAGAAAGGCTTGGAAATGAAAAAATAAATTGGTTGGATGGGCTATATGTGGCCGGCCATGCATGGCTAGGTTTGGGCATTTTCCTATGACTAAAATGCCCCTCTCAACTCTCCATTCTAATTAATTAGCTAATGGGCTCAATTGAAAGTTGTTAGGAATGTGTTTGTTTAGCTAAATTGGACTTGGACTAGTAGGTTGGGCCTAGTTTAGTGGCATGACTAATTGGTAATTAATTCTAATGAAAAATTCTAATTATGAGACTAAAAATTAAATGGCACACTAAAAATCAAACATTGGTTTTGACCAAAATACCCCTACATAGGAATGCGGTGGTGACAAATTGCCACATTCCTATTTAGTCGTGACTAGATCATGCATAGGTGATTTTGACTATATTTTTATCATACCTTGATTCTATTTCTGATCATGTTAATTTTAAATTTCGAGGACAAAATTTTTGTAGGAGGATATATTTGTCACCACCACATTCCTATGTAGGGGTATTTTAGGCCAAACCAAAATTTTGCCTTTTAATTGTGCTATTTGATTTTAGCCTCGTGATTAAATTTTTGCTAGAATTAAATAGCAATTAGTCATACCATTAAACTAGACCCGACCTATTAGCCCAAGTCCAATTTAGCTAGCCAAATCCATTCCTAACAACTTTCAATTGAGTCCATTAGCTAATTAAATAGAATGGAGAGCAGGGACATTTTAGTCATAGGAAAAATCTCCAATTATAGCCTATTTGGCCAGCCACATGGAGACCATCACATCATTTTACTTTCTCATTTCCAAGTCTTTCTCCATCATTCCATTTTCTTCTCCATTTTTTTTTTCCAAAAGAGCACAAATTTCAAATTCCCTTCTTCCCAAATTCACTCAAATCCAACCTTCATTCTTCCTCTCATGGAGATATAGAGCTTGGAGAGCACAAGAGGAGGTTAGGAGGAGCTAGTGCAAGGAGGAATCGTGTCCGATTCGCCGTCTTCGTGTCCTACTCCGTAGATCTATATTGGAAACCTCTTCCCAATTGGTAAAGACACTTTTTCTCTAAATTTCTATGTTAAATTTTAGAAAAATTTGGTAGGAGACCCAATTGTTTAGATATAGCCCATTAGGAGTGGGATTGATAGGTAGAAGACCAATTTCTAGTAGGTTTACGGGTTAGAATTGGTGATTTGGCTTGGAAATACGATTTCGTGTCCATCAAGTGTTTGATTCATGATTTTTTATAGTATATGTGATCAATTTTGGTAGAAATTGATCTCCTTGTGTCCTAATTAGGATACGTCGTGCCGTATCATATGATAATTTGTGATACACATGGTCAATTTGGTCATTCATGCATATTTGTGTGATACTTGTCGATTGATATGTGCCACGTAACATAATATATCTATTTATTCATATAAGTCGTGATATGGCATATAGATACTAATTTTTTTTTTTTGGGGGGATGCGTATCCTATTTGGATACATTGAGAGCGCATCTTACATGATTGAGTTATTCATCCTATGCTAGGTGGGTAGTTGTGTGTAATGTATATGTATATATATATATATATAGAGAGAGAGAGAGAGAGAGAGAGAGAGAGAGAGAGAGAGAGAGATGTGCCTATGTATCATGGATACCAAGTTGGTATCATAGGGGGTATGTACTTGTGGATGTGTGCCATGGGGGTATGTGTGTATCCATTGTGTACCATGAGTGTTCATTTGAGTGTCATATATATATATATATATATATATATATATATATATATATATATAGGGTCCTTCTACAATACATCCTATGAAAAAATTTGTATCGATACATCCAAAATCTGAACCATTGGATGTTGATCCAATGGTTCGGATTGAGGTCAAAAGTCAAAATCAGCATTAAATGATATTCCCTACTCTATTAATCTAAATCAACATTAATGCTGATTTTGACTTTTGACCTCAATCCGAACCATTGGATCAACATCCAATGGTTCAGATTTGGGATGTATCGATACAACTTTTTTCATAGGATGTATTGAAGAATTTTCCATATATATATATATATATATATATATATATATATATATATATATATATTGTATATGTGTAACCTGTGTCGTGTGCAGACAGTGCAACATAGTCTGCAGTAGTGTAGGCAGCATGGAATGATTTGTGCAGTAGGTGTGTGACTGCAGGATTTGTCCAGTTGATAGGCAGCAGTAACAGTATATAAGAATGCAGGGGAAACCTGCAGGTTATGTGAGGGAAGTTGTGCAGCAGTGCAGGCTGCAATGTATGCAACTGATAGCACTGCAGATGCAGTATTAGTTTAAATTTGCAACCTTGCAGCATAGATGTGCAGAGCATAGCAGCACCTGTACAGCAGGCCAGGTTAGTAGCAAGGTTTAAAGTATCGGCCGAAACCGATACGTATCGGGCGTATCGGATCGGATTTGCCATTAACCGATCCGATACACCCCTAAAAAATCGGGATCGGACGAGACGGACGCTACGCGGTTGGGTATCGGCTCGTATCGGCCGATACGGTCCGATACAGGCCGATACAGGCCGAAACACGCCGATACACGCCGATACAAAGTTCGTAGCAGAAAAAAAAAGGGGGGGAATCGAATCTCCGACCAAAACAAGACGTCCAATCCCACAGAAAAAATTAATAATGTGAATTGGTAACAGTTGGGAGTGAAATTGCTATAAATAGAACCCAAATTTCTCACAAGAACCACAAATCACAAAGCAAACAAGAAATCGGAGAGAAATTAGGAAGAAAACTTACCTAAATTTCAGGTAAGCTGCTTCGATCGCCGCCTCCGCCGTCAACGCCGCCGTCTGGAACGCCTCCGCCGCAGACGCCGCCGCCTGGAACGCGTGCTCGTCCGCCGCCGCCGTCTGGAACGCCTCCCCGCCCGCCGGCGCTGTCTCTGGCCAGCAGCCTCGAGCTGTGGTGGAGGGGGAGGGGGGAGTCCGGCGGCGGAGGGGGAGGGGGAGTCCAGCGGAGGGGGAGGGGGAACCCAGCGGAGGGGGAGGGAGAGAAAACATTTCTGTGAAATGTTTTCTCTCTCCTCAACGAGATATTTTATACTTAGGCGTGCCCTAAAAAAAAAAAAAATTTGCTTGTTCCAGAAGGATCGAACCAAGAACGGTCACAGACTCAAACATACTCCAGCTAATCACAGAACCCATTTAAATCTTATGTCTAACTTTGACATGTTTATATATTTATGACTGACTTATATATATATATATATATATATATATATATATATTTCTTTTTCTTTTTCTTTTTCTTTTTCTTTTTCTTGTATCTATATATAATATATATAATATTATATACTCTAATATATATAATATTATATATTGTATCTCTCTCTCTCTCTCTCAATCTCTCTCTCTCTCTCTCTCTCTATATATATATATATATATATATATATATATATATATACTCAACTAACTTTTGTTTTTTTTACTAACTATATATATATATATATATATAGGGAGCGGATCGGGAGCCCCGCCCGCGGAGCCCCGCCGAAGCACCGCCCTCCCTTAGCCGTTGGATCGCGTGGGCGGGGGCGGGCCCCACGCGGGCCCCGCGCGATCCGATGGTGCAGGGGGGGGCGGGGCTTCGACGGGGCTCCGCGGGCGGGGCCTTTGATCCGCTTCCATATATATATATATATATATATATATATATATATATATATATATATATATATATATATATACTCAACTAACTTTTGTTTTTTTTTACTAACTAAATATATATATATATAAAACAAAAGTTAGTTGAGTATATATATATATATATATATATACTCAACTAACTTTTGTTTTTTTTTACTAACTATATATATATATATATATATATATATATATATATATATATTGCATGTAAATATATTGCATGTGACGTCTTTTATTATTACATGTAACGTTTTTTTATTATTGTATGTAACGTTTTTTTTTAATTTCATTTTTAGGATTATCTAATGGCGCCGAAAAGTCGCACGGTGGAGGAAATGGATGTTGGTTGGAACCATGGCAAGTGTGTTGAAGGAAATAGGAGGAAGGTGCAATGCAACTATTGTGGGAAAAAGATGGACGGAGGAGTTACTCGTCTCAAACAACACTTAGCTGGTATTAAAGGAAACGTAGCAT
Source organism: Iris pallida (assembly GCA_029216955.1). Lineage (NCBI taxonomy): Eukaryota > Viridiplantae > Streptophyta > Magnoliopsida > Asparagales > Iridaceae > Iris > Iris pallida. The sequence goes on along the minus strand of JANAVB010004629.1, from coordinate 13,081 downwards.
CGTGTCCTGAAGTACCACTTGAGACAAGAAGAGAAATGTTGTTGCTTGTCGAGGGTAAACAAAAAGATAAATTAATAGCCGACCGAAGAAAGCAACTAGTAGATGAGGAGGTGACAAGAGCAGCTCGTCAAGGAGATTCCTCAGAAGAAGATGATGCTGACGAATACGCGGACCTTAGAAGGGACCTGAGAGAAAGTAGGAGAGAACATGCAGCTGCGCAATGGAGTAGTCGTTGGAGTGTAGGGGAGAGAGGAGGAGGGTCTAGCAGGGGTCCGGCGTTAGGTGCCCGATCAAAGTCGGTCGCCTATCGTGAGGAGGAGGTGAGAAATATTCCAGAGGTGGGGGGAAGGAGTATGGACCCATATGTCCTAAGAAAACAAGGGGCAAAACAACCAAGAATAAAGGGTGCCCTTAAGAGAAAAAAGAATGCTAAAGAGCATATAGGAAGATTTATAGCAAAAATTTTTATATATAATAATATACCATTCAATGCTGCCAAAAGTCCACATTACCAACCGATGATAGACAGCATAGCAGCTTGTGGGAGTGGAGTGAAAGGTCCAACTCCTTATGAGATATCTAATACATACTTAGATATGGAAATAAATGACATAGAGGAGTACTTGAAATCCTTTCATAAATATTGGGATGAATATGGGTGCACAATTATGTGCGATGGATGGAGTACTCAGAACAGAAAATGCATCATTAACTTTCTTGTATATTCTCCACAAGGAACCATATTTCTTAAATCTGTAGATGCATCTGACAAATACAAAGATACTAATTACATATTTGGACTGATGAATGAAGTTGTAGATCAAATTGGAGAAAAAAGGGTCGTCCAAGTAGTTACTGACAATGGCTCCAACTACAAGGCGGCAGGAATAAAGTTAATGGGGGTGAGAACACACTTATACTGAATTTTTATTACTTTAAATAAAGCTGCATTATATTTATTATTTGTATGTTTGTGTGCAGGTGAGAAAAAACTTATACTGGACTCCTTGTGCAGCACATTGTATAGATCTAATGTTGAAAGATATAGCTAATGATCCAAGTATTAAACCACTAATACAGAAGTCTCAAGAAATGACTTGTTTCATATACAATCATGGTTGGGCTCTTAGCCTCATGAGAACCGAGACCCAGAATGGAGAATTGGTTAGACCAGCCATCACTAGGTTCGCTACCAATTTTCTTGCTTTAGATTCCATCCTTGCACATAAGGATGATTTAAAAAGGATGACAAATACAAGGGGTTGGGCGGAGAACTACATGAAACTCAATCGCAAAGATAGAGAAAAGGCAAATGTAGTTGTCGGCTTAATCGACAGTCAAACTTACTGGAGGGATATTGCAGGGGTCACTGCAATTTTTGGACCTCTTGTAAAAGTTTTAAGGATGGTTGATAGTGATGATAAAGCTGAGATGGGTCATCTTTATGAGGCTATGGACAGAGCCAAAGTCATGATAAAAAAGAATGTTGGTAAAGGGTACAAGAAGTGGTGGCAAATGATTGATAAAAGATGGAATAATCAACTACATCAAGATATTCATGCAGCCGGTAAGTACTCTATAAATTGAATACCCTTAAAAATATCTTTTATAATGCTTATAGGAATTTTAAACCATTTCTTTATTTTGCAGGCTATTTCTTGAATCCCAAGTACCAATATGCTAACGATGTTGTAAACGACGATGAGGTGCTAAATGGCTTCCACCGCGTCGTTAATAGAATGGTGAATGACAATGAAACACGCCTCAATATAAACAGAGAGGTAACTATTGTTTGATATTGAATTTTTCATCTTTAAAATATTTAAAATTTAATGTCATAACTTGTGTAATATCACTTTGTAGGCGGAAAGGTTCCGATTGAAAACTGGTGCATTCGGTTCACATCAATTTCAAAGTGCTGTAACTCGATGTCTCCCTGGTAGTAGTAGTTAATAACTTAATACTTTAAAATATTTATTAGGTAAAGTTAAATATTTACAGAAACTAACATATTTTATTACTTTTGTAGCTGAGTGGTGGTCCATATATGCTAGGGAGGATGCTCCAAATTTGACTCGATTAGCTGTGCGCATCCTGAGTCAAACGGTGTCCTCCTCCAATTGTGAAAGGAACTGGACAACATTTTCTCTCATCCATACTCGTCCCCGCAATAGACTTACAATGGCGAGACTAGAAAAACTGGTTTTTGTCCATTATAATATGAGATTGAGGGTTCGAAATGTACAAAGATCAGGAGATGATCAAAATGTTATAGATTTGGATGAGATATTTCACGAACAAGATCCACTCACAGCTTGGACTAGAGAAAAAGAAGCACCAGTCTTGGATGGTAGAGATAATGAATGGTTAGATGATAACTTGGATATCGATCCACAAGATACTGCCGCAAATGCTCGAAGGCCTGAAAAAAGAAAGAAAACACCAAATGTACCATCTCGACAGGTCGACAGCGATAAAGACGACAGTACTGATAGTGGAGGAGATGGAGTCACACTTCCGACTGGTGTTTACCAGTCACATGACTATGAAAATCCTGGAGACCAGTCACATGAATACTCTGGAGACTGGTCAAGTGATCATCAACCTAGAGAGCACCGTATGGATGATGTATATGCTGGAGGATCTAGCTATCGTGATGTGCCTACTCCTTCGGACAATTACAACACCACATATGATAGTTCATTTACAAGTTATTATCCATACAATACTCCAGAGGCACAAGCCGCAGAACAACCTTCTACATTTGATGGCCTCAACATGACAAGTTTTTTCAATAATACAGATATCAATCTCTACTATCCTTATAACCAACAACCATATCGGGACGATTACGATAATTACGAACCATTTTAGTGATATATTTGTATTCATTTGTATTCATTTTTTATATTCATTTTTTGTATTCATTCTTTTATTTGTACACTTTATGACATGTACTTCATACATATTGTAAAAGATTTTTATTCATGAAATAAAAAGAAAGGGATAGGCCAGAGTCCCAATGATTTTTTCTGGCCAAGTGTTTTTTGTTGAAATTTTAAATTCAAAATAAATCATGTAGCTAATTTTATTTCTGTATATTTTGAAACAAAATAATTGGATCATGGATTATATTGTAACCATTTGTAACAATGCATAAAACTAAAATTCTAGATATAAAATTATAAATAATTTTTTATTTACATAAATTTTAAAAATGTCTGAACAAATATAATTATTAATTATATAATAATGGGTCTTGTGACTTTTGTCTCGTCCAGCCATTTGCATTGCTTCTAATCTCTTGTGCCTCCCTTTATGCTTCTTAATTCGTCAAAATTTGAACCTGTAGTAATAAAACAATACAAGATTCAATTAGTACGAATAAACAATTAATGACATAGTAAAATTGAAACTAAATATACGGAAATGAAGAAAAGTTGTAATCATATATATCGCAGTTAAACCAATCACAAAGGATGACTATGTTTAAAAAAACTTAAAAAAACTGCCGATACTGCCGAATACCAAAAATCCGATATATGTTTAAAAAAATTCTGATTTTTTTAATAATTATTTAATCAATTAGTGACATAGTAATTAGTACGAATAATCAATTATAATAATTAAAAAAGTTAAAAATATTTAAATAATGCTTAAATATGTTTAAAAAATTCCTAATTTTTTTTTACTAATTTTTTAATATTGCCGATACTGCCGATACCAAAAATCCGATACTCCGATCCGATACCGCCGATACCGCCGATACTTCCGATACTGATCCTCGTACAAAATGTCCGATACCGATACCGATACCGATATTTTGAACCTTGGTTAGTAGCAGTATGTAGCAGGGGTATGAAGCTAGTGTGGGCAGCAGGGGGAGGAGAAGCTGCAGTGCTGCAGTTTACCTGTGCACATAGCAGCAGTTTGCAGGAAGGGAGCCAGCAGTCTGCAGAGATATGTAGAGCAGCAGCATAGGTAGACAACTGCAGGATTGCAGTATCAACTGCAGTTATTGATCAGTGTGTGTTAGGAAATGGGAGATAGGTATCCTAGTATCAGGGGTATAGGTAAGTGTCCTGTGGAGAGGTACCATATTGGTATTGGTATGGATAAGGGTATCACGTGTATATAATGTAGTAGGATAAGAGTAATACATATATGGGATTCATATAGGTATAATACTATATAGATACAATCATATAAGATATTATACATGTAAAGGTATATAGAAGGGTAAGGGGTAAAGGTATGTTGAGATGCTAGTGTGCATTGGTATGGGATATCAAGGGTAGATACCATAGGTTTATACATATAAACTATAGTATATGTACTAAGATGCATGGGATGCTATATAGGCATAGTGTGGGTATGGGTATGGGTATGAGTCTACATGCTAGGAGTAGCAAGACCTAGAAAACCTATAGAGCCTAGTGAATAGAAAAAAGATGTCAAGCTTTAATTCAAATATTGATTTGATTGATTCTTATATATAGGTTCATTGGATTTGGAATCGGACACCAATTTGTGTTTACGGGTCCACAGGCGAGTACATTCTCTGATAGTTTCCTTGCTTGATAGCTACTATGATTCATGTTTATAGTATTGTTTTACTTGATTCTTGACTTGACTCGCGACACGATGGTTACACGGAGATAGTATTTGTAGAGTGGAATAATGGATGATTTATTAATGAAGGGGAGTTACATATAAATAGGAGAGGCTAATACTTCTCTCTTTTGTTCTAGGCAATGGCTCGATATTCTTCTTCTGAACTTGATCGGGCTATTACATTCCGCTTCTTGCTCTTCCACGATACCAGGTTTCTGTCAATAAATACCGAGTAGCCAGACGTAGACCGTCGGTCTTTCAGACTTGCACCCCAGTCAGCATCAGTAAAGCACTTAACACGAGTGTGTCCATGATTCTCCATTCAAATTTCTTTTTCTGGATTCTTGACTAGATAACACAAGATTCTGAGAACTGTCTGCCAGTGTGGAACTCTTTGAGAAGTCATAAATCTACTTGCAATACTAGCTGCGAAAGAGATGTCCGGATGAGTCATGACTGCAAGGTAGTTGAGTTTTCCAACTACTCGTTGATACTGATCTGGATTGGTCATCAGGATCCCCTCGTCTTGAAGTAACTTAGCCCCTGGATTCATAGGTGAGGTTGCTCCCTTAGCTTGCATCATTCCTGTATCATTCAGTATGTCCAGTACATACTTCCTTTGAGACATTATAATGTTCCGCTTACCCCGTGTGACCTGAATGTCCAAAAAATAGTTCAATGATCCCATATCCTTGGTTTGAAATTGTTCTCCCAGAAACTTCTTGAGGCCTGCAATACTCTGATTGTCGTCTTCCGTGATTACAATATCGTCAACATAGACATCCAGTAGTATCCTCCCAGCAGATATTTGTTGGTAGAATACTGAATGATCCTTCTTTGATTGACACATGTCGAACTGAGTAACAACATGTGTAAATCGACCAAACCACGCACGAGGTAATTGTTTTAGACCATAAAGAGCCTTCCGCAGATGACACACTTTACCCTCCCTTGCAATGAACCCAGGAGATTGCATTACATATACTTTTTCATCAAGATCTCCGTGGAGGAAAGCGTTTTTGATATCTAGCTGGAGTAATGGCCAGTCATAGCAAACAACCAAGGCCAAAAGTACACGAATTGATGTCATTCTGGCAACTGGAGAGGTCTCAAAATAATTCTCACCATATGTCTGAGAATATCCTTTGGCTACCAGACGAACTTTTAGGGGAACAGGAGAGCCATCTGGTTTCACCTTGATCGTGAATACCCATTTGCAACCTACTACATGTTTACCGGATGGTAAATCGACAAGTCCCAAGTATTGTTTTCCTGGAGAACTTTCATCTCGTTCATAACAGCTCGCCAATCGGGATGTTTGAGACCCTCAGCGTTTCCCGGAATCAGAATTCCATCAACAGTAGCCACCAGAGACTGAGTGTAACTTGTGAGTCCTTTGTAGCTGTCAATATACAATAGATGATCACGACATGCAAGATGAGGACGAGCTGCAGGCGGAGAAGGTGGGGCTGCTGGTCGAATAGGCAGAGACGAATGAGTAGAGCCAAAGGAGGATGACTCTGTAGGCATCATTGGCGATGTTTGTACGGGTGACGTCGGCATAGACTGAATTGGTATCTCCGGACCATCGGACCGGGAAACTGACTCGGTAAGGGAGGGCACCCGTACGGGGGCTGTTGTGTTTGATTAGAAAATATAAAAAAAAATCCTCTTCTGGATAAATTTGGAAAATCGGATCTGTTGTTTGTGGAAGCAGAGGAAATTCGGTTTCAACAAAGGTAACATTCCGAGTGAAAAAACATCTTTTTAAGGCAGGGGAAAAATACCGATACCCTTTCTGATCTTTAGGATACCCAAGAAAAATACTTTGTATTGCCTTAGGATCTAATTTAGAAAGAGGCGATCGGATATCCCGAACATAGCATAATCGGCCAAAAATTTTGAGAGACAGGGAAAATGGCTCTCGTCCTGAATATAGCCTAGAAAAGGGAGTATTAAATTGAAGACTGATAATGGCATGAGATTAATGAGATAACAAGCCGTAAGAACCGTATTAGACCAAAATCTTTTGGGAGTACGTACATGAAACATAAGAGCACGCGTTGTTTCCAAGAGATGACGATTTTTTTGCGCTCGGCTACACCATTTTGTTGTGGTGTGTACGGACAAGAAGTTTGATGGATGATGCCATTGCGGGCCAGATGACTATTGAGCTCTTGAGACATACTCACGACCATTGTCACTCCGAAATTTTTTAGAGTTATTTGTATTTACCCCCCCAATTGTTAATCATATCTCTACTTCCCCCCTCCCCAAATTTATTTTAATTAGAATTACTCTCCCAATCTTCGGATAAAGTGCAAACAATCCTCCTTAGATTTGCGTTTTTGCATTTGAAGATCCATTGTTTAAAAAAAATTCACATTTTCATTTTTGTTCAATTTGTACCCCTGTCGTTAACAGCCGTTAAAATACGTCTAAAAATACGATTTTACCCTCCCCCCATGCTCTCCCTCTCTCCGGCGCGGGGGTTTGTCAAGCGAGGCCGACCAGAGGAGAGGGGAGGGTAGCCGGCCAGCGGAGGGAGGAGGGGGCGGGTCGAGCTAGGGGTGAGCATTCGGTTAATTCGGTTCAAATCGAACCGAAAACTGAATTGAACCGAAAATCGAATAAGCAAAATCGAAACCGAACCAAACTGGCCCATAACTGAATCAAACTGAACCGAATTAAATCGGTTCGATTTTCGGTTTATTTAAATTTTTGGTTTATTTGCACTTTTTTGTTATTATATATAGTACTTAAATATACCTAAATTTATTTAGTATATATCTGTAGTGTGTGTATATATATATTGAGGGTGTCCACTTCTTAATGGTGCTTGGAGGCATGCCTCCAAGGGGGCTCGAACCCGCGCCACTACGTCGGGGTGCTCCACCGTTCCCAACGGGCTACGGCCACTGGGACGCTGTAGTGTATATATATATATATATATATAAACTAAAAAAATATATATATATATAAACTAAATTTTTTTATTCGGTTTTAGGTTTTGGACCGAAACCGAAACTCGAAACCGAATAAGAAAATTTAGTATTTTCAAAACCGAAATCGAACCGAATATTTTTTAAAGCGAATCGAATCTCGGTTCGGTTCCGGTCGATTTTTTCTTATTCAGTTCCCCTCGACCCCCCTCCTCCCTCCGCTGGCCGGCCCCCTCGACCCGCCCCCTCCTCCCTCCGCTGGCCAGCCCCCCAATCCCCCTCCTCTGGCCAGCCCCCCAATCCCTCTCCTCCCTCCGCTGGCCGGCCATGCTCGACCTAGGGGTGAGCATTATTCGGTTTTGGACCGAAAATCGAACCGAATCGAATAAGAGATTCTGTTCGATTTTAAAAAAAATTGGTTCGGTTTTGGTTTTGAAAATACCTAAAGTTTTTATTCGATTTCGGTTTCGGTTCAAAACCGAATATATATATATATATATATATATATATATATATATATATAAATCGAAAATCGAACCAATTTAATTCGGTTCGGTTTGATTCGGTTATGGGCCAATTCTGTTCGATTTCAGTTTTGCTTATTCGATTTTCGGTTCAATTCGGTTTTCGGTTCGGTTTGAACCGAATGCTCACCCCTAGCTCGACCCGCCCCCTCCTCCCTCTGTTGGCCGGCCACCCTCCCCTCTCCTCTGGTCGGCCCCGCTTGACAAGCCCCCACCACCGGAGAGAGAGGGGGGAGGGGTAAAATCTTATTTTTAGACGTATTTTAACGACTTTTAACGGCAGGGGTGCAAACTGAACAAAAATTAAAATGTGGGATTTTTTTATAAACAAAAGGTCTTCAAATGCAAAAACAAAAATCTAAAGAGGATTTGTTTGCACTTTACCATAGGATTGGGGGGGTTACACTAATTAAAATAAAATTGGGGGGGGGGAATTAGAAATATAATTAGCAATTGGGGGGTAAATACAAATAACTTAATTTTTTAATTAGAACACCAAATTGTGTTTTTATTTCGACATAAAAATTGCACCAAATGTGAAGTAATTCGGAACGATTTTTTATCAGATAAACAAAGTGAAACGTGAGTAATCATCAACAAATGTAACAAAGTACTTGAAAATCTTTTATTGATTAAACTAGACATGGTCCCCATACATTAGAATGCACCAACTCGAAATAAGCGGATGTAGTTTTATTATGACTCACCGGATAGGATATCCGGTGATGCTTAGCCAAATTACACGACTCACAATAAAAGGAAGCAGGAATATCTAAAGAAGGGTACATGTCCTAACTGACAATGTAACTCGAAAGGATCGAGTTTCATGTCGGCACAGATAACAGAAGAAGGTACGTCAAACAGATACAAGCCTCCAGCCACATGCCCCTTACCGATAGTTTTTCCAGTTCCAGGTCCTGAAAAATACGACTATCAGAAAAAAATGTTACCGAGCAGTGCAGTTCACGAGTAATTTAACTAATTGAAATTAAACTGAACAGGTTTTCAGGTGTAAGCAATAAAGAATTGAGCGATAGTCCGGAAGAAAGACTGGCACTTCCACTTCCTCGGACTGTCAGGGAATCTCTATCGGCAATAGTAATGTCAGAAACATGATAGACATGGACATAATTATGTATTATACCTGCGTCACCAGTCAAGTGAGCAGACGTTCCAGGATCAATTATCCATTGCTTTGTCTTGACTATACAAGCTGCTGAGTATCCAGCTGTGGAATCCAGACGTGGAAGCGTCACTACGACGATGAGCCTGAAATCAAGGAACTCTGTATATGAATCCGAAGTCAGCTGAACAGATTGGACACCATCATCGGGAGCATCAGTTGTGATATTAGCAGCATGTGCTTTAGTACATTGCCAGTAGAAATGGCCAAGCTGACCTTAATTAAAGCATGTGCGTGGTCGTCCTCCATTGAGACCACCATTACCACGGCTCCCATCACGACCAGTATTGCGGCCACCATGTCGTCCACCACGACCACTACAAATGCCTGTATGAGCAGCACCAAGAGCAGAGCGATCAGCAGGTGCATCACCCGGAGTGGTCTCTACGACTTTTTGCTGTTTGAAGGACACGATAATGTGCTTCCATGAAAGATGGAACTTCAGATCCAGCAATGATTTGAGATCGAACAGAGTCTGCATCAGGACGTAGAGAGGCAAGATACGCCATAACATGAAGTTGTTCACGTTGAGCCATAGCTTCATTGATATCTGTTGTTAGGGGCAATATACGATCAACCTCATCAGACATAGCCTTAAATGTCTTGAAGTGATTTTTATGAGATTTGTCTCCCTGATTTGTTTTGTATATGCCAACGACGGAGTCATAAATGCGAGACACATCGCGTTTGCCATCAAACGCCGTTGCTAGGACCGTCCATAATTTCTTAACGGAGTCCGTATTCTGAACCATGTCTTCCATCGATGGTTCCATGGAGTTCATCAACTGTGTAAACAGCCGACTATCATCTATCTCCCATTGCTCAAAGATGGGATCAATCTTGGCGCCGGGGGGGTTGTCATTCAAATGTTTGGACAACCGCATCCATAGAAGCGTCTTCTCGACCTTCTTATGCCATGTCGAGTATCCCTCTGGTCCGTCCAATTTTCGATCGACAAGTCGCATTTAGAAAATCGTGTATTAGTGTCCATTGGTCCTGCCATTGCATTTCTAACGCTAGTACCAGTATCATTAGCATGCGTCCCAGTGCTATCCATCCCTCAGATATAGGTTCCAACTGTCGAAAAAATGTCGGTCACAACAATATCCACAGTAGAGATGTGGATCAAACAAGTCAGGATAGAGAGGACACTCTCGAGGCAGATCCTGATGTGAAGATCAAGCAAGGAAACAAAGAATCATGCAAGAACTATCGTGTCTGCTCTTTGTTAGCCTTCACGAAGCCAATCGTTGGAGAGTCAGAGTTTCCACATGGTTGTTTTGAAATGTCCAAGTCAATGACCAACTTTGAGAATCAGAGATTTTTGTAAACAACCACGTTATTTACCCTCGGAGATTCCTAAGTGAATTTAGGGCAGAGGTTCCTGCAAACAAACTTGTTGTTTATCCTCTGTGAATCCCAAAAGATCAGTATGGAAGAGTGTCCAACGTGGTTACTCTGTGAATCCCAAAAGATCAGATTGCAACAGTCAGAGTTTCCAACGTGGTTGCTCTGAAATGTCAAAGTCAATGGCCAATTTTTTTTTTTTTTTTGAAACTTAGGTTTGGAGGGGAGTGGGTGGCGGCTAGGGTTACGGTTTACACCCATGTGGAGAGGGGGGGGGGTGAGGTTGCCGGACGGGGGAGGGACGTCGGGGGCAGCGACGGAGGGGGGGGGGGTTCGCCGGGAAGGGTGTGGTCGCCGGAGGAGCGGGGGTCGGCAGCAGCAGCATCGGCTTGAGGGGGGTTGGCAACAGCAGCGACGACTTGGTGGAAGGGGGTCATCAGTGGAGGGGGTGTGTGTGTGGAAGTAGGGGTAGGATTTTTTTTGTGGAGAGGGGTGGATGGATTATGGCTTTGATACCATTTAGAGTGAAATAACGCATGATTTATTAATGAATGTGAGTTACATATAAATAGGAGAGGCTAATTCTTCTCTCTTTTGTTCTAGGCAATGCGGGACTAAAGTTCACTACTATTATTATTATTAATATACTCAACAGTATTATATGGATTCACTTTTGGATACATTGTTTCATGCTGAACTGTCTTGTCAGGACTCACTTACATGCATCACCCTTCGTGCTGGCATCACATATATTAGGACTCTTGCTGGCATCACTTATATTTATGTGGCTGGTCTCGTATTTTGATCTATTTGTCGGGATCTGAATTTATTAGTACTTGTCGGACGGAGAAATATCTTAGTAGGCATGTAAACATACCAAAAAACCTGGAACCACTCCCTCTGGTCTAATCAAGAAAGATGGCACTCGCATATTTTACGTGCGAGATGTCGTACATTATTCCTAGCCGTTTACAAGACGAAAGTGTTATTTCAACACACTAGATAGGTGCAGTCTTTCTGGCTTCGTTTATACTTGCTGGATTCATTTATACTTGTTGGACTCACTTTTACGTGCTGGTTACAGTCATACTTGTTGGATACGTGTCTTTTCCTATTTTATTACTGTTTTCACCTACATGATTTGTCTTTACTGTTTTATTTATCTATTTCACTACATGTTCCGTGCTATGATTCTATGATTTCTTGGTCATCATGTATCACGTTACTATTTACTGTTTTATAGTCTTTATCATGTATTGGGACTGCTGTTAGAAATGTAATTCGCTCTAATCCTGACTGGATATCATTTTTCTGCTGATTAGTTAGAGGACATTGTCCTACCCATTATGGAGCACAGGAGACCCAGGGAGTGTGCTTGCTTATATCTAGATGGTAGCCTGGTTTATTTACTCTAGCATTTGACCGGGTTTGTCTCCGGAACATTATCTTTGGGATGTTATATATATTTCTGGATATGGTGCACTTTGGACGATGGATTATCTGGACTTGGTTGGGATTTGAGACTATTTTAGGTTTATGTTTTCTCCTAGTTTCTATCAATCCACCTTAGCACTTGTGATTTAGTATTAACTATTGATACCATATTTGGATTTTCTTATGAGATTCATATCTTTATTGTGAGATAGTGATTATCTGAGGCATATTATTGCACGATCCCGCAATTAGCTCAAGTACATAAGATTGTGTTAGCTGATCATACTTTGCATGTTAAAATTCTATTTAATAGATGATGTCAAGTTATTCAAGAGGAATAATCATAATATGATTTGCAGCGTCACTTCAAACTTTGGTAGCAAGTGCTACGTGTGATTTGAAGAAAGACGTAACCAACATGTATACAAAAGATACTTTATCATTATTCCACAATGAATGATGAGTGAACAAACACGGATACGACACAAAATGTTTCAGACATGGAGACGGTGACATGGATTCGATACCTATTTTGGTGTCTAGCGTATTTTGGATTGTCCATGGGCATGTCCGATACATATCTGACATGACGCGACTTGGATGCGGCATGGATTTTTGGAGTGTCTGTGCTTCCTAGGATACCTGATATGAAATCATAAACATTTATGTCCTATAAATGGGTGGAAAGAGCAGTCAACAACTAATTCTCAACCCTATATTACTTGTGCCATTTCTACACCTTTCACTCTGTTCCGAATATGAAAACTCTAATTGTGCCAACAGAGAAAATATGAAATAGAAGAAGACTGATTGATGGATTTACACATGCACCCGTTATATATTGGTTTTTCAAAGTCTAAAGATATGATTACTCATTTTAGATAGCTATTATTCTTTGTATAGCTTTGACTTTATCATACTGGACCACTAATTTCTTCTTTTTTTATTCCAGTTAATTTTGCTGATATCCCAAATTAAAGTAAATTCTATGGCAGTCGTACGTATGAAAGCACTAGATGAATGTGAGGCATTTAACA
>JANAVB010004628.1:0-50075 GCA_029216955.1 Iris pallida | reverse complement strand
AGGTTCAGATTTCATTCCAGAAATCCTAAGTTCTGCTGTCATAACACCAGAAACACATCATGCTTAGTTCCAAGGAAAAATTCACATAACTGTGCCATATAAACTCACATATCAGTGTTAGGAGAAAACTCATATCTGCCAATGAAATCATATACCAAGTCAAGTGAATCACATATTAGTCTCTTATTCTAATCTCAGCTAAGACAAAATACCAATCTATCCCAATGTTCAAATCAATCCCCTGCCATCCAAGTTGAATCAAGACTGAATTGCAACTGAATCAGTGGTTGAACAGTATTGCTTAAGCAAAACCCCAGGTTCTCTGATAGTTGAACTAAACATTGCATAGAGTAACCTTCTTAAAAGAATACTCAATGAACTCCCAGTCATTAAATCGAATCACCAATGACATATGAATTTTAGTTCAAAACAGTAGATCAATTCCTGGTTCCAGGTACACAGCCTAGGTATTGTTCTATGCTCATGAAAACCTGACAGTGAACTCACCTCTATTCCAAGACTAGATCTGTTCATCAATACACATCTCTCTTATATAATTAGGAGCTCGATCAACAAGGAAAAGATTCGAGAGAAAAAAATATAACATAACCTATCCACTTCCACAAGTCAAGTTGATCTGAATCTATCGACTAGGAAATGATTTGAAAAAGGTTGAGACAAATCCTCAATAACAATAAGTTACTGATATAATCTGAACATAGAATAGTGATGCCAGATCGATCAACATTCCTTCTAAATAACCCAACACTCTATATTGATTGTAAAGATAAATTCCTATTATTATCACAACATAATTATGACTGCAACATAATTTTAAACAAGAACTCACCTGAATTGGAACGATCTCTGCAGACACACGATTCGAGAGAAACACAAACTACTGTTCCAGAGATGAACAGATCCATCACCAAGGTTACTAACAATTTAGGAGCTATTCCTAATTACTAAGAATTATAAGAATTTAGAATTTCTCAAGGGACTGGTCAATCACCTGTCAACTTAGCTCCCAAGATCCCCACTTCTGTCGTTCAAGATGATCGACCAAAATCTCTGGAACATCAGTCGATAATTCAGCATCTCATCAAGAAAAACAAGGAACAATAGAGGAATTGAACGATTCGAACCAACCTTATGGTTATCTCAATTGAAAGTGATTGAACGATCGATTCAACACCCAGATCTGGATTTCTTCAGATCTTCACAAAATTTGAAAGAAGAAACCATCAAAGTGATTTGAAGATGAAATTCTAAATGATTGGAAAAGAGTGTCAAGCTGAAGAATTAATGAATCACAAAGAAAATTACCTTCACCAAAATTTCGATCGATTCCAGAGGAATTTGCCATCGCCATTCCCTCAACTTAGGGTTCAGAAATGCTCGAGGGAGATGAACATTTGGGGAAGAATGGATGGGGATGAAGAATGGAAAGAGGGGTCTTAAATAGGTGAAGTTGGCGTAGAGGCTACGCACATGGAGCGGAATTTGAATTCCCTCCCTGCCAAAATCGTTGGAGAGAAAAGAAGGAAAAGTTTCAGTTGAAACTTAACAGAATTTCAATTGAAAAAAAAAGTTAACAGTAAGTGTTAAAACAATCTCCTAATGTTTCTAAGTGTCCAGCCCAAAAGTAAAGCCTAGAAGGAAATAGCCTTGGGCTAAAATAAGCAAGGAATTCGATTTAGCCCTTTTTGAAAATAAAGAATAAAAAAAAATTTAATTCCAGGAAAGTGAAGTTACAAATCTTCCCCCCTTGAAAAATTTCGTCCTCGAAATTGGAATGTAGGCACAGACATCAAGAGTAGTGAATCCAAAGAGTTGTTTATTGAATTCAAAAAAAAAAAAAAATGCATACAATACAAGCACTCAAGTGAACAAACTAGGATATCGCTCACGCATCTCATCCTCACGCTCCCATGTGGACTCTCCCGGAGAGTGGTGTCTCCACATGACGCGAACGAGAGGAATGATCTGGTTCCGCAGTTGCTTCTCCCTCCGGTCCAGGATCTCTACTGGCTGCTCCTCGTAAGTCAATCTCGGGCCCACCTCCAGCTCAGAATAGTCCACCACATGGCTCGGGTCTGGAATGTATCGTCGAAGCTGGGATATGTGGAAAACATCATGCACTCCCTCCAGTCTAGCTGGAAGCGCTAGTCGGTACGCCACCTCGCCAATCCGTGCCGTCACGTCAAATGGTCCGATGAATCTCGGACTGAGCTTCCCGCCTCTGCCGAACCGAATGACGCCTCTGGTCGGTGAGATCTTCAGGAACACTCTGTCTCCAACCTCGAACTCAAGTGGCCGTCTGCTGCTGTCCGCCCAGTGCTTCTGCCGATCCTGTGCAACTCTGATACGCTCCCGGATCAATCTGACTTTCTCTGCTGAGTCCACCACCATCTCTGGCCCAAGTAAAGCTCTCTCGCCAACGTCGTCCCAGGATAACGGCGTGCGACATCTCCGCCCGTACAGCGCCTCGAATGGAGTCATCTCAATGCTAGCCTGATAACTGTTGTTATAGGCAAACTCCACGAGGTGTAAATGGTCCTCCCACGAACCGCCGAAGTCGAGTGCGCAAACCCGCAGCATGTCCTCCAAGGTCTGAATGGTCCTCTCGGACTGTCCGTCCGTCTGGGGATGATAGGCCGTGCTGAACTTCAACTGTGATCCCAAGCTCTGCTGTAGACTCCTCCAGAAGTGTGATGTGAAACGGCTGTCTCGATCTGAAACAATGCTAACTGGCACCCCGTGAATCCTCACGATCTGACGCATGTAGAGGTCTGCAAGCTTCTCGGTCGACAGCCCAACCTTGAACGGAATGAAATGAGCGGACTTTGTCAATCTGTCCACGATCACCCAAATAGCGTCCTTGCCACTGGAAGTACGCGGCAATCCAGAGACAAAGTCCATGGTAATGTGCTCCCATTTCCATTCCGGAATAGGTAAAGGCTGGAGTAGTCCTGCTGGTCTCTGGCGCTCCGCCTTGACTTGCTGGCACACAAGGCATCTGGAAACAAATCTGGCGACCTCTCTCTTCATCCCATACCACCAAACATACTCACGCAAATCCTTGTACATCTTGGTAGATCCAGGATGTATAGAATACCGTGACTGGTGGGCCTCCTGCATCACCTCCTCCCGCAAGTCCTTGGGCACACACAGCTGGCTCCCGTGCCTCAAGGATCCGTCCTCCGCAATGGTGAAGTCGTCGAGCAGACCCAACTCTGCCTGAGCTCTAAGACCCTGGATTCCCTCATCAAGCAACTGGGCCTCCTTGATCTTCTCTAGCAACCCCGACTGTATCTGCATATACATCATCTGACCTCCATGTCCTGGGAGAACAATCTCAATCCCAAGACTCTCCAGATCCTCCAATAGATGCCGGTCCATGGTGAGATACATAGCAATAGGATATCGACTGAGAGCATCTGCAACCACATTCGCCTTCCCAGGATGATACTGCAGACTGATGTCGAAGTCCTTCATGAGTTCCAGCCATCTGCGCTGCCTCATATTCAGCTCCTTCTGAGTAAAGACATACTTCAGGCTTTTGTGGTCCGTGAAGATGTCCACTCTCTCTCCATACAGGTAATGCTTCCACAGTTTCAAGGCAAATATGACTGCTGCAAGCTCCAAGTCATGTGTAGGATAATTCTTCTCATGGGGCCTCAACTGTCTAGAAGCATACGCTATAACCTTCTTGTTCTGCTCCAGCACACATCCCAAGCCTTTCCCTGAAGCATCGCTGTAGATGACGAACCCTCCTGATCCTGATGGCAAAGCTAGAACTGGGCCGTCGTGAGTCTTCTCTTCAATTCTTCAAATGCTGACTGGCAGGCGTCGCTCCAGATGAACTCCTCGTCCTTCCGCGTAAGCTTCGTCATCGGCTCTGCTATCTTGGCGAAGTCCTTCACAAACTTCCTGTAGTATCCTGCTAGACCCAGGAAACTACGAATCTCTGCTACTGACTTGGGAGGTGCCCAAGCTTCCACTGCCTCAATCTTCTTGGGATCCACAGAAATCCCCTCTCCAGTCACCACATGCCCTAGAAACTCCACTCTGTCCAAGAAAAACTCACATTTTGAGAGTTTCCCGTACAGCTTCTCCTTCCGCAGAATCTCCAAAACAATCCGCAGGTGCTCAACATGCTCCTCCTCCGTCTTGGAATAGATCAGAATGTCGTCAATGAAGACTACGACAAACTTATCCAAATACTTGTGGAAAACCTTATTCATCAGGTTCAAAAACTGCGGGGGCATTGGTGAGTCCGAACGGCATCACCAGGAACTCATACTGGCCGTATCGAGTGTTGAAGGCTGTTTTCGGAATATCCTGCTCCCGAACCTTCATCTGGTGGTACCCCGATCGAAGATCGATCTTAGAAAAGACCTTCGCTCCACTAAGCTGGTCAAACAGCTCATCAATCCGTGGCAAAGGATATCTATTCTTGATGGTGATGTTGTTGAGTGCACGGTAGTCAATGCACATCCTCACCGTCCCATCCTTCTTGGGCACAAAAAGCACCGGCGCTCCCCAGGGTGAAGCACTGGAGCGAATAAATCCCTTGCCCTCAAGCTCATCAATCTGCGCCTTCAACTCCGCAGCTTCCTTCGGGTTGATCTTGTAACAGTGCTGGGACTTCGGTGCTGATCCGGGCAATAAGTCAATGCCAAACTCCACATCTCGATCTGGCGGCAATCCTGGAAGCTCCTCTGGAAAGACGTCGAGATACTCTGCAATCAGCGGGTGCGGCAACTTCTGGTCTTCTGCAACTGCTCCGAAGTAGACTCCCTCGGGCCTCTCTGCAACTCGTCTGCTGATCTCGAACGGTGGAACTCCTGGCGGGCTGAAGATCACCTTCCCTTCATGGCAGTCAATTACGGCAAACTGCTCGCTCATCCAGTCGATGCCGAGGACTACATCGAATCCAGGCAGTGGCATCACTAGAAGTCGAGCTCGAATCTCTCTCCCAGCAATAGTGATAGGACATTCCACCATCTCACTTACTGGAACTGATCCGCCTCCTGTCATGATCTGACAGTTCCGCCTAGTAGGCTTGGGTGTGAAGCCGTGTCTATGCAAAAACTCATATGATACAAAGCTATGGGTGGCTCCAGAATCAAACAATGCAACGGCAGGAAAGAATGTAAAAGTATAGAACCTGTGATCACATCTGGTACTGCCTCATCCTCCTCAACTGCAGCCATGACGTAAGCACGTCCCTGCTGAGCTCCTCTCTCTGCTGCTGCTGATGCTGTGCAAACCTCTGCTGCT
Organism: Iris pallida; assembly: GCA_029216955.1. Taxonomy (NCBI): domain Eukaryota; kingdom Viridiplantae; phylum Streptophyta; class Magnoliopsida; order Asparagales; family Iridaceae; genus Iris; species Iris pallida. Next base: position 44,789 of record JANAVB010004628.1, on the reverse strand, counting down.
GGGGTGGCAAAGCTCCTCCTCTCTGGGGTGGTGCAGGTAATGCTCTGGGTGGTGCAGCCGGTGGTCCTCCTCCTCGTCCTCCTGCTAGCCTAGCTGTAGCCTGAGCGCAGTCCCTCATCTGATGTGCATCGGATCCGCAGAAGAGGCAAAGTCCCAACCTCTTGCGGCACTCGTCGATGTGGTGTCCAGGGCGATGACAAAATGCACAACTGATCGCCAGATGCTGTCTCTGATGCTGATGTGCTGGAGCTCTGGCCTGACGGTGATGCTGCTGCTGCTGTGGATCGTCTGGGTCTGAGTCTGAACCCTCTTCGCTGGTGCCTGGAAGCTGCTGCTGCCCACGTCCCGGTCTCTCTTCAGTCTGGGGTCTGCCTCCTTCTCTACTGCCTGGGCGATCTTAAGGATGCTGGAGTAGGTAGTCGCCTGGCTAATCGCCACCGCATGTCGCAGCTCCCTGTTGAGACCCTTCTTGAATCTCCATGCTCTGTCCTCTGGCTCTCTAACCAGTCTCTCAGCGAACCTGCTGAGCCTGGTAAACTCCGAAGTGTACTGTGCGACCGTCATCGTCCCCTGCTGCAGCGCCTCGAACTGCATCCTCAACTCATCACGCTCCACCCGGGAAGAATTTATCCTTGAACAGCGTTTTGAAAACTGTCCAAGACACCCGGGGCTCTGACAACTGGGGGTCCTCCCGTACCAAGCTCTCGCCAAGTCAAAGAGTCGCATGCTGGCCACCGACACCTTCTGGTCCTCAGGAATGTTCGCCATGGTCAAGGTCCTCTCTGCATTCTCCAGCCATTCATCTGCATAGATGATCCCCTCGTCGCCCCAGAAGTCCATCGGGCTAAGGTGCTGGTACTCCTTCGCTGTCCCAGGTCTCGGTCCTCGCGGTGCTGGAGGTACTACTGGTGCTGGTGCTGGTGTGGTGCTGCCGGCTCCCTGGTCCTCAGTGCGTCGACGACAGTCGCTCTGAACTGCGCTGCCTGATGGTTCTGGGCCTCCAGAAAGTGCTGAAACAACGCCATCACCTGGTTGCCGTCAAGCATCATCGTCGGCGGCAGCGATGGGAAGATAGGAGGCGCTGGCGGAAGCTGATCTGCCTGGACGTCTGGTGCGGGCTGCTCTGGTGCGGCCTGCTCTGAACCGCCTGCAACTCCAGAAGTGCCTGCAACTCCAGCCTGGTCTGCGGTCTTCCTTGTAGTGACCATCCTGCATAAAAAGAAAACTTCGTTGAACGACAAACCCTAAAACCTATCAAACAATGTTTTTATAATAATAAAGCACCTGAAGAACATGAATAACCTGATATACCCTTAATTCCCGATTTTCCTATGCTGTGATCAAATTTCCCTAGTGTAATCAAGTCCCCCAATAGTACGCTAAGTCCTAGGTACCATTAGGATGGACCTGCATGGGCCACCACTAAAAACATGTCACGACCCGCTCCCGAATAATCGGACACGAGTCGGACACGCCCAGCCTTCATTGCTAGACACAATGAAGTAAGCTGTATCAACTAGGGAAAGCTAACCAGATAAACATGAAAGATAGAGAATCACAGCATCTATAAAAGGTGTCCCAACCAGAAAGAGATACAATATCTGAAATTATTACAATCCACTATAAAAGTCTACTAGTCTCAATACATGAAAGATAAATGGAACTAAATGAAATCCTAGGCCTCTGCAGCCTCTATGTCACAAGCAGCTCCAGCTGGCTCAAGGAAAGCAGTATCCTGCCCATAATATGTGTCACAAAGCCTCCATCTCACCTATCATAACATATCCAGTCAGGAGCGGAGCAAGTACAATTCTAGGTAATGAACAAGACATCATGAAATGAAAGTATAAGTGAACATGGAAAGTACAGGAAAATACAAGTGAATAAGTACATGAAGAACAGGGTAAAGTACATGAAAGATACATGGTATGTAAGAACATGAAAGAACATGATATCACAGGAAATAAGTACAAGGTAATCTCCTGAACATATGTGTAATGCATTTGAAATATAACTAAATATGTGACCGGCTAGGGTAAGAACCTGAAAGCACCTGAAAGCACATGAATGGTGACTTAGGACCCGCGTGCACGATGCGGGGTCTAAGCTAAAACACACCTGAGTTGATACTTGGGATTGGTCACATAGATAGTATATTTCCCCTCCCCAGATACAAGTAATAAGCACAAGAGAACAAGAGTACCAGAAAGAACATGACGTGTTGCAATTGTGTCACTCAAGGAAGTACAGGGAAAATAATGTAAAGCACAAAACCGTAGAGTGTACTTGCCTGGCTCCAGGAATGTACAAGTAGGCAAGAAAACTGGGTGTCCTCCTGTAATAATGATTTACAATTGATAAATCAAAAATGCAAGGTTTGATTTATAAACTTAAATCACTACAAAAATCCTAAGTTCTACTTAACAAATTCTAGATTACTTCTACTCAATTCTATCCTATAATCCAACTACTCAAATTTAACTTCCTACAATTATACTCAAAACCATAAATTAAGCTAAATACTAAAATAATAAAGATGACTAACTTGTTTTGAAAAGAAGAAGTCCATATTGACAACCATGCTATTAGTCATCTCAGGTTCATGAAATTCCAAATTAGGCTGAACCATTGAAATGTGTCTCAGGTTCTGATAACACAACTGGACCATGGGATGTATCCAGGTTCCTGTTATTACAAACTGAACCATCAGTTTAAAAATAACATGGTGATATGAACTTATTTCCAGGACTTGTAATCCCAGGTTTACCAATTCTTGCCTGAACCAAAATCATACACTCCTAAGTAGCTACACTAATCCTGTAAACTGTGAGTTGATTTATTTAGTCATGATCCCTATCTCAGTCCAGTCTAAGGTTATCAGGAAAACAGGACAATCAGTTGTTTATAGGGATTAACACCTGCACCCATACATCCCTATAGGCAACAAATCTAATATTCTAAGCTTAAAAGATTGGAAAAGGTTAACCTGATTTCCTTACTACAGTTGAATTAGGAAGGATAAAAATATTTTATGAGAACTGAGGAAGAGTCCAATAATACAACTCAGTTCAGATTTATCCCAAATCTGCAGTTAATGCTATCAGTCCTTCTAATGCACATTAAAACTTCCTAATGTCAGATATCCATTATTCACTCAAACAGTCCTAGTAAACTTCCGATTCCTCACTAGATAACACAATGTAGCCCACTCTTAAACTGAAATTCCTAATCAGGAGCACATGTTCTCTAGCTCCCACTACAGAGACAAAACCTGTAAGAACTTGAGTCAGGTTAGTATCATCTAGTTGATACCCAGTCCCCATTGGCATCCTCCTAATACAAAACCTATTCCAATTATACTCAGGTGAAATTCTTGGTCCTAAATAGGACAGTCTTGCCGTTCTAGGCATCAGCCAGTCAGCCATAATACCCAAAACTTCATCCTGGAATTGTTCTCAGGAACCCCAGATACAAAGTCACTCAATCAGGTTCAGATTTCATTCCAGAAATCCTAAGTTCTGCTGTCATAACACCAGAACACATCATGCTTAGTTCCAAGGAAAAATTCACATAACTGTGCCATATAAACTCACATATCAGTGTTAGGAGAAAACTCATATCACTGCCATATGAAATCATATACCAAGTCAAGTGAATCACATATTAGTCTCTTATTCTAATCTCAGCTAAGACAAAATACCAATCTATCCCAATGTTCAAATCAATCCCCTGCCATCCAAGTTGAATCAAGACTGAATTGCAACTGAAATCAGTGGTTGAACAGTATTGCTTAAGCAAAACCCCAGGTTCTCTGATAGTTGAACTAAACATTGCATAGAGTAACCTTCTTAAAAGAATACTCAATGAACTCCCAGTCATTAAATCGAATCACCAATGACATATGAATTTTAGTTCAAAACAGTAGATCAATTCCTGGTTCCAGGTACACAGCCTAGGTATTGTTCTATGCTCATGAAAACCTGACAGTGAACTCACCTCTATTCCAAGACTAGATCTGTTCATCAATACACATCCTCTTATATAATTAGGAGCTCGATCAACAAGGAAAAGATTCGAGAGAAAAAAATATAACATAACCTATCCACTTCCACAAGTCAAGTTGATCTGAATCTATCGACTAGGAAATGATTTGAAAAAGGTTGAGACAAATCCTCAATAACAATAAGTTACTGATATAATCTGAACATAGAATAGTGATGCCAGATCGATCAACATTCCTTCTAAATAACCCAACACTCTATATTGATTGTAAAGATAAATTCCTATTATTATCACAACATAATTATGACTGCAACATAATTTTAAACAAGAACTCACCTGAATTGGAACGATCTCTGCAGACACACGATTCGAGAGAAACACAAACTACTGTTCCAGAGATGAACAGATCCATCACCAAGGTTACTAACAATTTAGGAGCTATTCCTAATTACTAAGAATTATAAGAATTTAGAATTTCTCAAGGGACTGGTCAATCACCTGTCAACTTAGCTCCCAAGATCCCCACTTCTGTCGTTCAAGATGATCGACCAAAATCTCTGGAACATCAGTCGATAATTCAGCATCTCATCAAGAAAAACAAGGAACAATAGAGGAATTGAACGATTCGAACCAACCTTATGGTTATCTCAATTGAAAGTGATTGAACGATCGATTCAACACCCAGATCTGGATTTCTTCAGATCTTCACAAAATTTGAAAGAAGAAACCATCAAAGTGATTTGAAGATGAAATTCTAAATGATTGGAAAAGAGTGTCAAGCTGAAGAATTAATGAATCACAAAGAAAATTACCTTCACCAAAATTTCGATCGATTCCAGAGGAATTTGCCATCGCCATTCCCTCAACTTAGGGTTCAGAAATGCTCGAGGGAGATGAACATTTGGGGAAGAATGGATGGGGATGAAGAATGGAAAGAGGGGTCTTAAATAGGTGAAGTTGGCGTAGAGGCTACGCACATGGAGCGGAATTTGAATTCCCTCCCTGCCAAAATCGTTGGAGAGAAAAGAAGGAAAAGTTTCAGTTGAAACTTAACAGAATTTCAATTGAAAAAAAAAGTTAACAGTAAGTGTTAAAACAATCTCCTAATGTTTCTAAGTGTCCAGCCCAAAAGTAAAGCCTAGAAGGAAATAGCCTTGGGCTAAAATAAGCAAGGAATTCGATTTAGCCCTTTTTGAAAATAAAGAATAAAAAAAAATTTAATTCCAGGAAAGTGAAGTTACAATGAAGAAAGAAGAGGTGGAGGGGGACTATATGACCAGCCATGTAAGGGAGGGTAGGGGCACTTGTAATTACAAGTTTGCCCCTCCCTTGCCTTCTAGGCTAAGTTAAATCAATTTTTGGGTTTTGGGATTAGCAAAAATTAAACAAAAATCATAATTAAGCTTAGATACTTATATGGGATTAGTCCAAACTCCTAATCCTAAAAGTTAAGTATGGTGGACCATGGTTAATTAACATGCTAATTACGGCTCAAGTCGAAATTCCTCGGGGTCCCGAATTAACTCGGAATGCGATAAAATTCGAACCCGACTCCTATAATAATTAAATAATAATATTTATGAAATAAAATTCCTGAAAAATATTATAAAATGGAAAATTACCATTTTACCCCTAACTTGGAAAAGTAAGGGTGACAAGTCTATCCACCTTAAAAAAAATTCGTCCTCGAAATTGAAGACACAAGCACAGGAAATCACAAACAGAAAGACAAAAAAAATAGATTTATACCTCAGGGCGCGAAAAGATAAGGGAAACGCTCCCGCATGTCGTCCTCCCTCTCCCAGGTAGACTCACCTGGAGAGTGATGTCTCCACGCAACCCGAACAAAGGGTATGACCCGGTTCCGGAGCACCTTCTCCCTGCAATCCAGAATCTCCACCGGCTGTTCTGGATAGCTGAGTAGGTCCCACCTGTATCGCTGAATGGTCCAATACATGGCTAGGATCTGCCACGTACCGCCTCAGCTGAGATACATGAAACACGTTGTGCACTCCCTCGAGCCTGGTAGGCAAGTCCAATCGGTAGGCTACTGCACCGATCCTCTCTATGATAGTGAAAGGTCCGATGTAGCGCGGACTGAGCTTCCCACCGTCGCCAAAGCGAATAGTGCCACGTGTCGGGGATATCCTCAAAAACACCATGTCACCAACCTAGACACAAGATAAAAACTCAGCACACAGACTAAACAACTAACACAAATAACACAACAAGAACTGAAACTAACCTCGAACTCTAACGGTCTCCGGTGACTATCGGCCCAATGTCGCTGCCTATCCTGAGCCACCCGAAGTCTGTCTCTAATCATCCTGACCTTCTCGGCCGCATCCACAACCATCTCCGGCCCAAGAAGCGCCCGCTCGCCGCCATCGTCCCAAGACAAAGGAGTACGGCATCTCCGTCCATATAGAGCCTCAAATGGTGACATCTCTATACTGGCCTGGTAGCTGTTGTTATAAGCAAACTCTACCAGGTGAAGATGGTCCTCCCAAGAACCCCGAGATCTAGCACACATGTACGAAGCATATCCTCCAAAGTCTGGATGGTCCCCTCCGACTGCCCGTCTGTCTGAGGATGATAAGCAGTACTAAACTTGAGCGAGGTGCCCAAGCTAGCCTGCAAACTCCTCCAGAAGTGAGAAGTGAATCGGCTATCCCGATCTGAAACTATGCTCACCGGAACTCCGTGCAATCTCACGATCTGACGAACATACAGCTCAGCCAGCCTCTCCGTAGACAAACCCACTTTGAAAGGCAAAAAGTGGAGTGGGCCGATTTGGGCAATCTATCAACGATGACCCAAACCGCGTCCTTCCCTCCTGGCGATCGTAGAAGTCCAGATACAAAGTCCATGGTGATGTGCTCCCACTTCCACTCGGGAATGGGTAGCGGCTGTAGCAATCCACCTGGTCTCTGTCTCTCGGCCTTCACCTGCTGACACACAAGGCAACGAGATACAAACTGAGCTACCTCGCGCTTCATGCCATACCACCACACGTGCTCTCTCAGGTCCTTATACATCTTGTTGGCCCCAGGATGCATAGAATACTGAGAGCGATGTGCCTCCTGAAGAACCTCCTCCCGAAGCTCTCTACGCGGAACATACAGCCTAGTACCGTGCCGCAACGACCCATCTTCGGCTACAGAGAAATCGACAAGCAAGCCGTCCTCACCTGCTCCCTGACACTCATCGGGACAACATCATCATACTGTGCTGACCTGACTCTATCTATTAGCTCAGACTGAATCTGCAAACCCCACATCTGGATCTCCACGCCCATAATGATGACCTCGATACCCAAACTATCCAGGTCGGCCAACAAATGACGATCTGTCGTCAAGAACATAGCAACTGGATACCTACTCAAGGCATCTGCAACTACGTTGGCCTTCCCGGATGGTACTACAAGGATATATCGAAGTCCTTCATCAGCTCTAACCACCGCCTCTGCCGCATGTTCAACTCCTTCTGAGTGAACACGTACTTCAAGCTCTTGTGATCTGTGAAGATCTCAACTCGCTCTCCGTACAGGTAATGCTTCCATAACTTCAAAGCAAATATAACCGCGGCCAACTCCAGATCATGAGTAGGATAGTTCTTCTCATGAGGACACAACTGCCTGGATGCATAGGCAATCACCTTCCCGTGCTGCTGAAAAACACACCCTAAACCCTTCCCGGAAGCATCGCTGATGATCGAGAACCCTCCTGACCCAGATGGCAAAGTCAGGATCGGAGCTGAAGTCAACCTCCTCTTCAGCTCATCGAATGTAGCCTGACACTCAACAGTCCAGACGAACTCCACGTCCTTCCTGGTGAGTCTAGTCATCGGCTCTGCAATCCACGAGAAGTCCTGGACGAACTTTCGGTAATAGCCAGCCAAACCCAGAAAGCTCCGAACCTCGACAACTGAACTGGGCGTAGACCAAGACTCCACTGCCGAAATCTTCCTCTGGTCCACTGAAATCTCGTGCTCGGTCACAACATGACCTAAGAACTCCACCTGGTCTAAGAAGAACTCACACTTCGAAAGCTTCCCTTAGAGTTGCTCCCTCCTCAGAGTCTCTAACACAACTCTCAAGTGCTCCTCATGCTCCTCCTGTATCTCGAATAGATCAAGATATCGTCTATAAAGACCACCACGAACTTGTCAAGGTATTGATGGAATACCTTGTTCATCAAGTTTATGAACACCGCGGGAGCATTGGTCAACCCAAATGGCATCACTGTAAACTCGTATTGGCCGTACCGAGTTCGAAATGCCGTCTTGGGAATGTCATCCCGCCTCACCTTCAGCTGGTGATACCCGGACCTCAAATCTATCTTCGAAAAGACCTTTGCCCCACTCAGCTGATCGAACAAGTCGTCGATCCTCGGCAAAGGGTACCTATTCTTGATAGTAAGGTTGTTGAGCGCCCGGTAATCAATGCACATGTGGAACATACCGTCCTTCTTCGGTACAAACAGGACTGGCGCTCCCCAGGACGAAGAACTGGATCTGATGAACCTCTTGTCCTGCAGCTCGTCGACTTGCTTCTTCAGCTCTATCAACTCGCTGTTGTTCACCCTATAGACATGCTGTGAAATGGGCTCGGCGCCCGGCACCAAGTCTATAGAGAACTCAATGTCCCTGTCTGGCGGTATCCCCGACAACTCCTCGGGAAAGACATCCGAGAACTCAGCAATCAACGGATGTGGCAAATACTGCCCCGCCAACAAAGCTCCACAGAATCTAGCCTCCGGCTCTGCTGCTCCTCGAGCAAACTCGATCTCTGGCTCTCCCGGCGTCCTAAAAAGAACTCTGCCTCCTCTGTAATCAATGCTAGCATGGTGCATGCTCAACCAATCCATACCGAGTACCATATCGTACCTCGATAGAGGTATTACGAGCAGACACGCACTCAAGTCCCGGCCTCTCAGAGTGACTCTCCACCCTTGTAAATATTATTAACCAGGATAATACCTCCCCCGGTCATAATCTTGCAAGTCTACCCATATATTCAGCAATAATATTGTGTCTCAGAGCAAAAAAAATAGACACAAAACTATGGGTCGCCCCAGAATCAAATAAGGCAAAAGCAAAAAAGGAATCTAAGAGAACATGACCTGCTACAACATCTCCCAAGGGCTCTGCATCCTCATCTGCTGCCAAAGCGAACACCCTGCCCGCGGGTGCTCCCTATGGTGCTGAACAAAATGCTGCTGGGGTCTGAAGTGAAGGACTCCTCTGCTGAAACCGCTGGTCCTCTAGCCGGCTGCACCCTGTCCTGGCCTTCCTGGCTGCCGAGCAGGGCAGCCCTTCAGCTGGTGGTCGGTCCCTCGCAGAATAGGCAAGCGCTAACCTCCTCCGGCACACGTCTCTGCTGTGCCCCGTCTTTTCGTAGAAAGCACACTGCTGGGTCTGCCTCTGGCCCTGACCGTGATGCTGCTGGGCACGCGCAGGTGCCTGTGAATTGCAATAGAGGATGCTGTTGAAACGGCCTCTGCTGCTACTGAATGTGGGGGCGCTTGGCCGGTCCGCACTGGAACTCGCCCCCATAGTATCTCCGCTCCTCTTCGGCTTGAGGCCAAAGTCCTCCTCTGTAATCTGCACGTCCATCAATATCTGATCGAACGTCGTGTCACGGCGACCGAGGTGTGGGTGTGTACTGCATGAATAAGTCCTCTGCGGAACTTACGAGCCTTCTGCCCTCATCCTGGATCATATCGGGAGCAAAACTGCTAAGGCGGAAGAACTCAGCTGCATACTCGTCCACCGACGAGTTCCCCTGCACTAGACCCACGAACTGGCCCTCCAATGCTGTAAGAGCCACGTTCGGGAAGCACTTCTCCTGAAGAGCCTCCGGAAGTTCTCCCATGTCAGCCCTCTCACCGACGCACGAGGATCGTGCGGTACCATGTCAGCACAATGTCGAAGAATCGGCTGGCTGTGGCCGAAACCCAAAGTGCTCTAGGAAGCTCAGCCAGCCATGCTCCCTGCACATCCTCTAGCCAGTCGTCTGCATAAAGGATGCCCTATGTGCTGTGAAGTCACTAGAGCTCATCTTCCTAAAGTCTAGTACTGTCCCCGGCCTGGACTACTGCTGGTACGGCTGCTGGCCAGTAGGGCCCTGCACCGTACCCGGTGCCACTCTCTCCACTAGCTAGTGCAAGCTGATGCGAGTTCTCTATACTCTGCCTCAAAATCTCGATCTGACGGTGTTGTGTGTGATGCCTCCGACTGGCGCTGCGACGCCTCTGCCTGGGCCCGCTGTATCTCCATCATCTGCTGAAGGAGAAGAAATATGTGATGTGTATCCGTCGGTATCGGTGGTGGTGGCGGCAGTATCTCTGGAACAACGGCCGTAACCCTCTGGGGTGGAGGTGGTAGACCTCCTGTGACAATGCCGGGGTCTCCGGGATAGTAGAATTACTGGGGGCAGTCTCGTGAACCTCCTCCTCAGCCTGATCAGATCTCTCAGGCAAGCTACTCGATCCAGTGGCCTGTGGGTGCATCTTCGTCATCCTGGAGACGAATTGAAACAAAGAGATTAATATGGCATATGAGTAGATTTACCAAAGTAGGACAGTAATTTAATACAAGGGAAATAATCATGATAATCAAAAGATCGAAAATTTCCTAGGTGTGATTGAGAAACTCCTATAATGTCCTAGGTCTACGTCCTAATTACAGGCTCGTAATTAATACTCTAAGTCGAGCACCATTACGAGATCGCACTAATTGTGACACCGACCTGTATGGGCCACCACAAAAAACGTGTCACGACCCGCACCCTTATGAGGGGCACGAACACGTGGGTACGTCTAGCCTACGCTGCAGTATCGGTGTAGATAGAACGCTGATATAACGCATGTAAATACTACGACGACTAACAGTATAAAGGTACCTGTACAGTATATACTCTCCGAATGGAGGTAACATATCAATACAGTCTCAATCACAGAATAAAACTAAGGTAGATAGCTCAGAAAGAGAACATATAATAGATGAAAGAGTAAATAAGTCCAGAGTCCAATACAAGCCCAGATATATACAACATCACAGGGTCTCAAAATATAATGTAGAAGCTACGGTCTGATAAAGCTAGCTGGATCGCAGTCCAGTCAAACCTAGCTAATCTACACTACTCTGGAAGTAGAAATCTAGTGGCTCTACTATAAGGCCACGATCCAAGGCTACTCCATCTGACTCGAGCCCATAATAGGTCGAGCAGTCCGACTCAGAGTCATCTGTAATATATCATAACGGTATCCTGTCAGGAAAATGAGCAAGTACAAGCACTAACAGCAGTTCTATATGAATTGACAAATTCTATAAGAGACAGTATAATGAACTACAAGACAAAGATATATATGAAGACTTGGGAACCGTTCGAAAGCCGAGTTACAACCCTTAAACCAAACAAGGACCGGGGTTGTAACTCTTCTCCCGAGCAGAACTTAGTCTCCAATCAAGGTACAATATAAAGGCATGTAGAGCATGTGAGTAACTGTATATCATGCATGGTGAGAGAGTACTAAAAGTAGAGCAGATCAGGATATATGATAAGATAAGTAAATATAAAATGTGTCTCGAATATTATAGCCTAATGTGATCGATATGGGTCAAGAATCAGGCTTCCAGCCGACCGGCTACAAGTACGTGGACTCTCGGCCGGCCGGATGGTAAGCTATGGAGCAAGTAGTAGCACAGGTCAGGCTATACCCATCGTGAGGTGAGGGTATAGCTATGATACAAGTAGTAACTCAAGGTGGGCATTGATCACACTATCTATAATATTCCCCATTTTCCCGAATAGTATACGGATCCGGACATAGCACGTCATGACGCGGGATTCCCTAAGATGGAAGCAAGTCCTCTTCAGGAATCGGCGTCAATACAAGTACAAGAATCAAGACCAAGCAAGTACAAGTATCCCAAGAAATCTAGGAATGACATCTCATGATAGGAATCTGACAATACTAGTCCGTGAACTATCGTGACTGAGAATCAAGTAAGACACTACGACTGAATCGGATATAGCAAATATCAAGACAATAAAAACTATCAGTGAATGTACTCGCCTGCTGTCCTGAGCTATAGGGTATATCAATGCTCAGAGTGGAAATCAGAGACCTAAAGATGAGATATTGTATGTTAATTTAGGTTTAAACAAGTTTAAGAATGATTCACAATGAATGATATGCAATCTAGGTCAAACTAGGTCTCACTGAGTCACACTAAGTCCTGTCAAGTCAAATCTAGGTCAAATTAAGTTATATCAAGTCAATCTAAGTCAGACCAAGTCAACCCTAGGTTAAACTGGTCAAATGTTGACCAATAGTTGACTTTTGGTCAACTGGTCAACTCTGGTTTGGATTTGGTCAAATCTAGACAAAGTATGACTCACAGTTGACTTTTGGGTAAAAAGTCAACTCTGGGTCAATCGAGCCAAAATCGGCTCAAATATGATATTTGTAGGGTGTACCCAACATGCCACCCAAGTTTCAAGTCAATTCGACTACCCGAACTCCGTATCTCGAAATTACCCGATTACCCCTTAACATTTACCCTTAAACCGTTCTAACTTGACGCCAAGTGGCTTTTCCTAGGAATTCCACTCCGTGCTTCCTAGGGTAGTAGGGTACTATCCTATACAACTATTACCTACCAAGTTTTCTAGGGTAGGTGGACATCCAGTCCATCTTACGGTCCGAATCGCCCGTTTACCCGTTATCTTGAATATTTCAAGATACGGGATGGTGCGGTGCGATACCGTCTTCCCAAGCCCACACGCAATCCCGATTCACACTTCGAAGCCTACCCACAAAATCTAAATCACATTATCTAAGTCTCCTCCAAGTTTCAACGCGTTCCGAATCACGGAACTCAATTTTACCCCTTAACCAAATCCTAACTTAACCTTTTACCCTCTCATTCACTCATTCAACTCTCACTTTTCACACCCTCTTAGGACCAACTTAGGGGGCTATTCTAGTGGGTTTTATAGGGGTATATAAAGCTATATATAGGGGCATATATAGTATATATATAGGTATATAGTGGGGAATTTAGGGGCTAAACGAGATGGTTTGGGGTGCTAATGCAGCTCCTACTGCTGCTAACTGCTGCTGCTATTGCAGCTTGCTGCTGCTGCTACTACTGCTGTTTTGCTGCTGTTATGGGGGGAGGGAAAAAACAGCCCCTAGGCCCCCCTTGGTGCCTTGGTTGCTCCCCTTTTTTCCTCTCATTCCTCTCTAATTTTCCCCCATTCTCTCACTCTTTTCCTCTAATTCTCTCAAATTTCTTCTATAATTCTCCCTCTCTAACTCTCTAATCTATATCACTCACACACACACAACTAATTCCCATTCCCTCTCTACACACACAAATACACACACCTATATATGTATGACCACACACATATATATATATATATCTCTACATATCTATACATATCTATACATATATATAAATGTATATATATATATATATTATAGACACCTGTCACCCCCCGTTTTTCGTTCTACGTATTTCTAGTATACATATACGGGATCCTGACATGTATTTATTTTCCTGCCTGGCTAGCTAATTTCAGTTTAATCTTGATTAGGTTCGTCATGGCATGTAATGGTTTAACTTGGTTTATTTTTGGTTGGCTTAGTTTATTCTTTGGTTCATCATGTTAAACCCACCACCATCCTCCTTTATAACCCACCTAACTTTTCTCTCCTCCACTTTCTCATTAACTCTTCTTCCTTCTCTATTAGACCCACCACCAACCAAGAACACCCCTTAGGCGAGTGCAATTTGCTTCCATAAGAGAGCCCCTTTTTATTGTTCCATTAGCTTCTCCTCATGTTTCTAAGACATTAAACTTGTCATTTCCATTTTGAGGCTTTAATTTTTTGATCTAGAAATTAGTTATTTTTGGATTTTGGTGGTTTTGATCTATCAAACTTCTTTGTTTTCAAGTTTTGATGGTTCCATATTGTAGAAATTTATTCTACCCAATTTTGACCTTTGAAAAGTTAGATTTGGACTTGTTTTGACCAAGTTATGGACTTTTGAAGCTTTGGGTTCAAACCATGGAGTTCTTGCTGATTTGGACAAGACAGTGAGCAGTGTGCGCGAGCTTTTTAGCTTGCACCACTGAGTTGCGTGCGCTCTTTAGCGCAGCGCAGTCTGACTCATACGCTGCCTTGATGAGGAGTCGTATAACTGGGGAAGTAGACACGTGGCTGTCCTCAATCTTCTCGAATACGCCATATCTCCCAATAAATAAATATTCTCTGAGCGTATGACTTTTACGCTGAGCGTATGGCCTTTGGCTGACTTGGTCTTATGTCAGCGTGTCAGTATTTTTCACACCCTACACCGTTGTGACGCACCCTTGCCTTGATAAGTAATCTTGATAAGCAACCCGACATGATAACCTTGATACGCTGTTGCGACGGCTAACCTGACATGCTAAGTGAATTCTTGACACCGTGGGTGATTGTATTGAATATGCTTGTATAAGCAACCAGTCTTGTCTCGTATCATGTCTAGGACATGTATCCCTGATTACCACGGTCAGGGATTCATACTGAATCTGGATAGTCTGCAGGGCTTGTGGCCATAGGCGTACCTCATTGCATCTTGCTAGTAACTAAGCTTGTGATAACCCTAGTTAGTTAAGTATCAAGCCGTACTCCTTGCTTGGCCGTGAATGATGGATGGAGTCCTATCTTGTCTAGTCTTGCCTAGATCCGGTACATGGATATCTCCGGACATGCTTGTCTATGCTTTACTTTATCGATAATTGGTTCGAGGCTAAGTTCTGTTCAGGTGAAGGGTTACAACCCGGTCCTTGTTTGGTTTACGGGTTGTAACTTGGTTACCGGAATAGTTCTTTAGTTATCTTATCGTTTATCATCATGTTTTTTTTAACTCATATCTTATGTTATTTCATCTATGACCTTATGTGCTGACATGCTGGTTTTAGTTCTTAAGTGAAGCCTCCTTTGTGGCACTTGCTCTTCCTGGGGTCTGACCCAGCTGGTTTTGTATGGCCAGATTTCGGAGCAGCTACCGAGGATCTCCCAACCTTCCTGCTAGATGGTGAACACTAGAAGGAATCCCGGCAACGAGTGGGTTTTATTTTGCTCTCCCACTCCCTTGTAAAAATATTCTTTTGAGGCGTTTAGCCGCCGAGCAAGTGTTAGCTCATTTGCAACTTTATTTACTGTCTGCCTACGGGCTGTAGCATGATTGACAAATCCTAGGGTTGATCATGTATGACTCAAACTCTTGCTAGTCTTCGTATTTTGTATGACTAGCTTCATGATCATCTGAATATGTAATGTATGGGACGCCTTACTTTGTATGTCTGATGATCTACCATCTTGTTATATCTATTCGCTTGCTTAAGATTGAGACACTAGGCTTGTTATTGACCTTAAGAGACTGATGGCTCGTAGTAAACCCTCATGCATCTAGACAGCCGTGACCGTATTGAGTGGGGAGATTCACTTCAATATACGTAGCTGGCTGTGTCTGTCCCCCGCTCTCCAGTATTCTGGTTCTGGGGCGCGACACGGTTTAAGTGGTAGCCCAAGCAGGTCTTGTAAATCAAGATGGGTGAGGGTTTCACTGGATATATGTCTCAATCAGCACTCGCCCTTGATCTCTACTTGTGCCTTCTGATCTTTCAGAATTCTTGACCTGATCACATGTTTATATCCTTGACCCATCATGGTCCTTTCTTATTGTTCCCCACATCGTTTCTTCAGCGGCATTGTTCCTGGTCCTACCGATCAGCGAGGCGGAGCACCTCCAGTGGACCAACAGCAACCTGGAGACCAAGCCCAGCACTCTGGAGCGGCCTTCCGAGTCATGCATTTCGGGGATCCCGAGCCCCCAGTTCAGCCAGTCCAGCCTGCAGAGCCTGACGATGGCACCTTGGTGGGTCTCATCAGGACATTGCTTGCGTCTCAAGATCGTCGGGACGATGCCCTGCACCAGGCAGTACAGGATGCCATGGGCCGTGTTGGTTATCAAGGGAACAGTACGGCTAGCAGTTTCAAGCGCCTCAACCCTCCCTTATTTGATGGGAGTGAAGACGCTATTGTAGCTGATGCGTGGCTCCAAGACATTGAGATTATCTTAGATGCAGCCAAGACTCCAGAAGGAGAAAAGGTAGCTGTGGTACATCTACAGTTATTGGACCTAGGCCGCACCTGGTGGGCGATGATAGCGGTTGGATTGGCAACGCCTGTTCCGTGGGTGGTATTCAGTGACAAGTTTCAGATCAAGTACTTCGATGCTGTGGCTCGGCATGACTTACAGACGAAGTTCACCAATCTCAGGCAGATGAGCAGGACGGTCGATGGATATGCGACCGAGTTTTCAAGACTGAGTCGGTTTGCTCCCACTTTGGTGGCAACCGAGTTTGATCGAGCGCAGCGGTTCCAGCAGGGACTCCACCTAGAGATCATTCTAGCAGTGGAGCAGTTTGAGCATCAGACCTTTGATGCTGTTTTGCGGGCAGCTAAGAGGCATGAGTATACCTCACAGAGAATTGTGGACAGAACTGGAGGGCGGAAGCGGTCCCATGGTCAGATGATCCAGTCTTCAGCCCCAGCCCCGGCAGCTAGGGCCTTGACCATTGGAGCTCCAAGGAGGGCAGCATCAGTTACGTCGGTTCAGCATTCGACTCCGACGTATCCTCAGCAGCAGAAGCGGAGACAGTCTTCCATAATGAGCTGCACTCATTGTGGGAAGCCAGGGCATGTAGTATCAGAATGTCGCCGAGCACAAGGATTGTGTTTGGCTTGTGGGGCATCGAATCACATGATAGGGTCCTGCCCACAGAGAGCCGATTCATCCTCATCGGCCCAGACTAGTCCCTCAGTGAGGGGACCAGCACCAGTGCAGCAGCAGCAGTATCAGCCTCCAAGACCATTATCATCTCAGGCTTAGGCATTCCAGCAGCACCGACCGTAACAGTATGCCCAGGTCCAAGCTCAGGTTCAGAACCGCCAGAGAGGTTTCCAGCAGAGAGGACCAGTACCCAGAGGGCACGGTCAAGCGATGGCTTTGACCGTAGAGGAGGAGTTGGCATCAGGTGAGGTGGTGGCAGGTACCATTCTCGTCAACTCTTTTCCTGCATCAGTATTATTTGATTCAGGTGTATCACATTCATTTATGTCTGCACGATTCGCGACACGGATAGGACTGGAGCCCGAGTCATTATCAGTAAGGCTCAATATACTTACTGGTAACGGACTTGTGGGTATAGATAGGGTGTTCTCCTCGTGTCGAATCGTAGTTAGCGGTAGAGAGTTTCCCGCTAGGTTGATAGAGTTTCCGATGGCCGATTATGATGTAGTCCTAGGAATGGATTGGTTGAGGGACCAGTATGCTAGAATAGATTGCCATGTCGGTAAGATTATTTTTAGTATTCCCGATGAGCCAGAGTTTTTCTTTTTTCGAGACGGAGTAGAACCTTCTTTCCCAGCATTGCGGATGACCGTAGCAGCAGCAGTTCAGTTTCCCAGAGTTGTAGAAGAGTTTCCTGACGTATTTCCCAAAAAGCTTCCAGGTATGCCCCCAGAGAGAGAGATAGAGTTCACTATCGACTTGATTCCAGGGACGGCACCAGTGTCAGAGAGAGTCTATAGGATGGCACCATCAGAGTTGGAGGTCCTGTACAAGATGATTGAAGAACTTAGAACCAAGGGATTTATTCGTGCTAGCGGATCACCTTGGGGAGCTCCGATGCTTCTTGTGAAGAAGAAGGATGGTACGTCAAGATTATGTGTTGATTATCGTACCTTGAACTCTGTAATAATTAAGAACAGATATCCTTTACCAAGGATAGATGATTTATTTGATCAGCTCAGGGGAGCGGCAATATTCTCGAAGATTGACTTGCAGTCAGGGTACCATCAGATCAGAGTCAGAGAGCAGAACATCCCGAAGACAGCATTCAGATCGAGGTATGGACATTGGAAGTTCCTTGTTATGCCATTTGGAGCGACCAATGCGCCGGCCGTATTCATGGACCTCATAAATCGTATCTTTATGCCCTATTTGGACCAGTTCATGATAGTGTTCATAGACGACATCTTAGTCTATAGTGAGAACGAGGCAGAGCATGAGCAGCATCTTCGTGTAGTTCTTCAGATTCTCGGGGAGCACCAGTTGTACGCGAAGTTCAGTAAGTACGAGTTTTGGTTGGATCGTATCTCGTACTTTGGTCATATCATCACCAGAGATGGAGTGGAAGTTGATCCCCAGAAGATAGTGGCTATAGAGACATGGCCAGTACCTAGCACCGTCGCAGAAGTTCGGAGTTTCCTCGGATTGGCCGGCTATTACCGACGTTTTGTATCAGACTTTGCTCGGATTTCAGCGCCACTGACGCAGTTGACCCGTAAGGATGTGCAGTTTGCTTGGACAGCAGAGTGTCAGAGTTCATTTGAGAAGTTGAAGCGGAGATTGATGACGGCTTCCATTCTCACGCTTCCCGACGGGAAGGGAGGATTTTCAGTTTATTGTGACGCATCCGGCAAGGGATTAGGATGTGTCTTGATGCAGCATGGTAAGGTAGTCGCTTATGCGTCACGTCAACTTCGTGACCATGAGAGGAATTACCCAACCCATGACCTGGAGTTAGCAGCCGTAGTTTTTGCATTAAAACTTTGGAGACATTATTTGTATGGAGATCGGGTGGAGATTTTCACCGACCACAAGAGTCTGAAGTACGTGTTTACCCAGAAGGATCTTAATATGCGTCAGAGGAGATGGCTAGAGCTACTTGTGGATTATGACATCAGCTTGCAGTATCATCCTGGGAAGGCCAACGTAGTAACAGATGCATTGAGCAGGAGAGCAGGAATTTATTTTCTAACGGCGCAGCCAGAGTCGTTAGCAGATCTTTAGAAGATGGGTATTGAAGTTGTTCTTCCTTCCAGTGTGGCATTGATGGCCAGTATGCAAGTTCAGTCCAGTATAGTTGAGAGGATCAAATTAGCTCAGTCCACGGATTCTAAGCTTCAGCGGCTGAGAGCAGAATGTGTAGCTGGGCGAAGACCAGAGTTATGTGTTCATAAGGACGGTACACTCCGACATGGAAGACGTCTTTGTGTACCCAGTGGTGATATCAGACAGGAGATCATGGCAGAGGCTCACGGTTCTCAGTATTCAATTCATCCCGGCGGTACGAAGATGTATCGTAATATTCGGCAGCATTTTTGGTGGAATGGCATGAAGAGGGAGATAGCCCGGTTTGTCTCTCGTTGTTTTGTTTGTCAACAAGTCAAGGCCGAACATCAGAGACCAGCTGGACTTCTTCAACCTTTACCGATCCCGAAATAGAAATGGGAGCACATTACCATGGATTTTGTAACTGGATTACCTAGATCCCCAGCTGGGAAAGATGCCATCTGGGTTATAGTTGATCGTATCACGAAGGTAGCTCATTTTCTTCCTTTCAGAATCGGTCAGTCGACGGATCAACTTGCAGAGATGTACCTCAGGTAGATAGTCAGATTGCATGGAGTGCCAGTCATTATTGTGTCCGACGGAGATTCAAGATTCACCTCACACTTTTTGCGGAGTCTTCAAGAGAGTTTGGGGACTCGTCTCAAGTTCAGTTCACCCGACCATCCGCAGACAGATGGTCAGTCAGAACGCACGATCCAGACTCTTGAAGACATGTTGCGGTCATGTACACTCGACTTCGATGGTTCGTGGGAAGATCACCTGTATCTCGTAGAGTTCTCGTACAACAACAGTTTCCAGGCTAGTATCCAGATGGCACCTTTCGAGGCCTTGTACGGCAGGAAGTGCAGATCTCCTTTAGCTTGGGATGATATCGGTGTGAGGCAAATACTTGGACCAGAGATGGTGACGCAGACTATTGAGGTGGTCAGACAAGTCAGAGATCATCTTCGAGTTGCCCAAGATCACCAGCGTCATTGGGCCGATTCTCATCGGCGTCCCCTTGAATTTTCTGTTGGCGACCACGTATTCCTTAGGATCTCACCTACCCGTGGCGTCATTCGATTCGGCGTACGGGGAAAGCTCAGTCCTAGGTATATAGGGCCGTTTGATATTCTAGAACGAGTAGGTGATGTATCCTATCGTCTCGCTCTTCCGCCGTCATTACGTGAGGTACATGATGTCTTCCATGTATTCCAATTACGACGGTATATCCCGGATCCGAGTCACGTTCTTGATCATTCGGAATTGGTTGTTGGCACCAACCTTTCGTATGAGGAGAGACCCGTATCCATATTGGACCGGAGGGAGAAGATACTCAAGAACAAGACTATCAAGTTAGTCCGTGTTGCTTGGGGTCATCACTCTTTGGGTGAGTCAACGTGGGAGCGTGAGGATGATATCCGATCGCGATATCCCGACATGTTTGACTCGTAAGGTGTAATGTCTTTCTTATGCCATATGCTTAAGTTTTTTGCTTGCATGAATGATTGCTTGATTGACTGCTAGCCATATATTGCCTGCAATTGATATAGCTTGCTCGACATCTCTAGCCTCTTGATTAAATTCCGAGGACGATATTCTTTTAAGGTGGGTAGAGTTGTCATCCCCTTTTTTCGTTCTACGTATTTCCAGTATACGTATACGGGATCCTGACATGTATTTTATTTTCCTGCCTGGCTAGCTAATTTCAGTTTAATCTTGATTAGGTTCGTCATGGCATGTAATGGTTTAACTTGGTTTATTTTGGGTTGGCTTAGTTTATTCTTTGGTTTATCATGTTAAACCCACCACCATCCCCCTTTATAACCCACCTAACTTTTCTCTCTCCTCCACTTTCTCATTAACTCTTCTTCCTTCTCCATTAGACCCACCACCAACCAAGAACACCCCTTAGGCGAGTGCAACTTGCTTCCACAAGAGAGCCCCTTTTTTATTGTTCCATTAGCTTCTCCTCATGTTTCTAAGACACATTAGAACTTGTCATTTTCCATTTTGAGACTTTAATTTTTGTAGATCTAGAAATTAGTTATTTTCGGATTTTGGTGGTTTTGATCTATCAAACTTCTTTGTTTTCAAGTTTTGATGGTTCCATGTTGTAGAAAAATTTATTCTACCCAATTTTGACCTTTGAAAAGTTGGATTTGGACTTGTTTTGACCAAGTTATGGACTTTTGAAGCTTTGGGTTCAAACCATGGAGTTCTTGCTGATTTGGAGAAGACAGTGAGCAGTGTGCGCGAGCTTTTTAGCTTGCGCCACTGAGTTGCTCGCGTTCTTTAGCGCAGCGCAGTCTGACTCATACGCTACCTTGATGAGGAGTCGTATAACTGGGGAAGTAGACACGTGGCTGTCCTCAATCTTCTCGAATATGCCATATCTCCCAATAAATAAATATTCTCTGAGCGTATGACTTTTGCGCTGAGCGTATGGCCTTTGGCTGACTTGGTCTTATGTCAGCGTGTCAATATTTTTTACACCCTACACCGTTGTGACACACCCTTGCCTTGATAAGTAATCTTGATAAGCAACCCGACATGATAACCTTGATACGCTGTTGCGACGGCTAACCTGACATGCTAAGTGAATTCTTGACACCGTGGGTGATTGTATTGAATATGCTTGTATAAGCAACCAGTCTTGTCTCGTATCATGTCTAGGACATGTATCCCTGGTTACCACGGTCAGGGATTCATACCGAATCTGACTAGGCTAATGACTAGATTGATCAAGTAGAGCATATAGAGAGGTATTCCGGCTACAAGCAATCCCGTTATCTGGGCGCCTTCCTTGATGGACTTGTAGCCTGCCGACGAATAGGGTACATTTCCAGCTCACTGTTATGTAGGGCACTACATGAAACGATTACTATGCACACTGTCATGTGTTGCATCCAAGTCACCTAACAAGGCATGATAACTCTAAGCTTGAACCTTACGTCTGGATAACCTGGATAGTGTGCAGGGCTTGTGGCCATAGGCGTACCTCATTGCATCTTGCTAGTAACTAAGCTTGTGATAACCCTAGTTAGTTAAGTATCAAGCCGTACTCCTTGCTTGGCCGTGAATGATGGATGGAGTCCTATCTTGTCTAGTCTTGCCTAGATCCGGTACATGGATATCTCCGGACATGCTTGTCTATGCTTTACTTTATCGATAATTGGTTCGAGGCTAAGTTCTGTTCAGGTGAAGGGTTACAACCCCGGTCCTTGTTTGGTTTACGGGTTGTAACTTGGTTACCGGAATAGTCCTTTAGTTATCTTATCGTTTATCATCATGTTTTCTTTAACTCATGTCTTATGTTATTTCACCTATGACCTTATGTGCTGACATGCTGGTTTTAGTTCTTAAGTGAAGCCTCCTTTGTGGCACTTGCTCTTCCTGGGGTCTGACCCAGCTGGTTTTGTATGGCCAGATTTCGGAGCAGCTACCGAGGATCTCCCAACCTTCCTGCCAGATGGTGAACACTAGAAGGAATCTCGACAACGAGTGGGTTTTATTTTGCTCTCCCACTCCCTTGTAAAAATATTCTTTTGAGGCGTTTAGCCGCCGAGCAAGTGTTAGCTCGTTTGCAACTTTATTTACTGTCTGCCTACGGGCTGTAGCATGATTGACAAATCCTAGGATTGATCATGTATGACTCAAACTCTTGTTAGTCTTCGTATTTTGTATGACTAGCTTCATGATCATCTGAATATGTAATGTATGGGACGCCTTACTTTGTATGTCTGATGATCTACCATCTTGTTATATCTACTCGCTTGCTTAAGATTGAGACACTAGGCTTGTTATTGACCTTAAGAGACTGATGGCTCGTAGTAAACCCTCATGCATCTAGACAGCCGTGACCGTATTGAGTGGGAAGATTCACTTCAATATACGTAGCTGGCTGTGTCTGTCCCCCGCTCTCCAGTATTCTGGTTCTGGGGCGCGACACGGTTTAAGTGGTGGCCCATGCAGGTCTTGTAAATCAAGATGGGTGAGGGTTTCACTGGATATATGTCTCAATCAGCACTCGCCCTTGATCTCTACTAGTGCCTTCTGATCTTTCAGAATTCTTGACCTGATCACATGTTTATATCCTTGACCCATCATGGTCCTTTCTTATTGTTCCCCACGTCGTTTCTTCAGCAGCATTGTTCATGGTCCTACCGATCAGCGAGGCGGAGCACCTCCAGTGGACCAACAGCAACCTGGAGACCAAGCCCAGCACTCTGGAGCGGCCTCCCGAGTCATGCATTTCGGGGATCCCGAGCCCCCAGTTCAGCCAGTCCAGCCTGCAGAGCCTGACGATGGCACCTTAGTGGGTCTCATCAGGACATTGCTTGCGTCTCAAGATCGTTGGGACGATGCCCTGCACCAGGCAGTACAGGATGCCATGGGCCGTGTTGGTTATCAAGGGAACAGTACGGCTAGCAGTTTCAAGCGCCTCAACCCTCCCTTCTTTGATGGGAGTGAAGACGCTATTGCAGCTGATGCGTGGCTCCAAGACATTGAGATTATCTTAGATGCAGCCAAGACTCCAGAAGGAGAGAAGGTAGCTGTGGTACATCTACAGTTATTGGACCTAGGCCGCACCTGGTGGGCGATGATAGCGGTTGGATTGGCAACGCCTGTTCCGTGGGTGGTATTCAGTGACAAGTTTCAGATCAAGTACTTCGATGCTGTGGCTCGGCATGACTTACAGACGAAGTTCACCAATCTCAGGCAGATGAGCAGGACGGTCGATGAATATGCGACCGAGTTTTTAAGACTGAGTCGGTTTGCTCCCACTTTGGTGGCAACCGAGTTTGATCGAGCGCAGCGGTTCCAGCAGGGACTCCACCTAGAGATCATTCTAGCAGTGGAGCAGTTTGAGCATCAGACCTTTGATGCTGTTTTGTGGGCAGCTAAGAGGCATGAGTATACCTCACAAAGAATTATGGACAAAACTGGAGGGCGGAAGCGGTCCCATGGTCAGATGATCCAGTCTTCAGCCCCAGTCCCGGCAGCTAGGGCCTTGACCATTGGAGCTCCAAGGAGGGCAGCATCAGTTACGTCGGTTCAGCATTCGACTCCGACGTATCCTCAGCAGCAGAAGCGAAGGCAGTCTTCCACAATGGGCTGCACTCATT
Source organism: Iris pallida (assembly GCA_029216955.1). Taxonomy (NCBI): domain Eukaryota; kingdom Viridiplantae; phylum Streptophyta; class Magnoliopsida; order Asparagales; family Iridaceae; genus Iris; species Iris pallida. Next base: position 20,691 of record JANAVB010004628.1, on the reverse strand, counting down.
GTGGGAAGCCAGGGCATGTAGTGTCAGAATGTCGCCGAGCACAAGGATTATGTTTGGCTTGTGGGGCATCGGATCACATGATAGGGTCCTGCCCACAGAGAGCCGGTTCATCCTCATCGGCCCAGACTAGTCCCTCAGTGAGGGGACCAGCACCAGTGCAGCAGCAGCAGTATCAGCCTCCAAGACCATTATCGTCTCAGGCTCAGGCATTCCAGCAGCACCGACCGCAACAGTATGCCCAGGTCCAAGCTCAGGTTCAGAACCGCCAGAGAGGTTTCCAGCAGAGAGGACCAGTACCCAGAGGGCACGGTCAAGCGATGGCTTTGACCGTAGAGGAGGAGTTGGCATCAGGTGAGGTGGTGGCAGGTACCATTCTCGTCAACTCTTTTCATGCATCAATATTATTTGATTCAGGTGCATCACATTCATTTATGTCTGCACGATTCGCGACACGGATAGGACTGGAGCCCGAGTCATTATCAGTAAGGCTCAATATACTTACTGGTAACGGACTTGTGGGTGTAGATAGGGTGTTTTTCTCGTGTCGAATCGTAGTTAGCGGTAGAGAGTTTCCCGCTAGGTTGATAGAGTTCCCGATGGCCGATTATGATGTAGTCCTAGGAATGGATTGGTTGAGGGACCAGTATGCTAGAATAGATTGCCATGTCGGCAAGATTATTTTTAGTATTCCCGGTGAGCCAGAGTTTTTCTTTTCTCGAGGCGGAGTAGAACCTTCTTCCCCAGCATTGTGGATGACCGTAGCAGCAGCAGTTCAGTTTCCCAGAGTTGTAGAAGAGTTTCCTGACGTATTTCCCGAAGAGCTTCCAGGTATGCCCCCAGAGAGAGAGATAGAGTTCACTATCGACTTGATTCCAGGGGCGGCACCAGTGTCAGAGAGAGTCTATAGGATGGCACCATCAGAGTTGGAGGTCCTGTACAAGATGATTGAAGAACTTAGAACCAAGGGATTTATTCGTGCTAGCGGATCACCTTGGGGAGCTCCGATGCTTCTTGTGAAGAAGAAGGATGGTACGTCAAGATTATGTGTTGATTATCGTACCTTGAACTCTGTAACAATTAAGAACAGATATCCTTTACCAAGGATAGATGATTTATTTGATCAGCTCAAGGGAGCGGCAGTATTCTCGAAGATTGACTTGCGGTCAGGGTACCATCAGATCAGAGTCAGAGAGCAGGACATCCCGAAGACAGCATTCAGATCGAGGTATGGACATTGGAAGTTCCTTGCTATGCCATTTGGAGCGACCAATGCGTCGGCCGTATTCATGGACCTCATAAATCGTATCTTCATGCCCTATTTGGACCAGTTCGTGATAGTGTTCATAGACGACATCTTAGTCTATAGTGAGAACGAGGCAGAGCATGAGCAGCATCTTCGTGTAGTTCTTCAGATTCTCGGGGAGCACCAGTTGTACGCGAAATTCAGTAAGTACGAGTTTTGGTTGGATCGTATCTCGTAGTTGGGTCATATCATCACCAGAGGTGGAGTGGAAGTTGATCCCCAGAAGATAGTGGCTATAGAGACATGGCCAGTACCTAGCACCGTCGTAGAAGTTCGAAGTTTCCTCGGATTGGCCGACTATTACCGACGTTTTGTGTCAGACTTTGCTCGGATTTCAGCGCCACTGACGCAGTTGACCCGTAAGGATGTGCAGTTTGCTTGGACAGCAGAGTGTCAGAGTTCATTTGAGAAGTTGAAGCGGAGATTGATGACGGCTTCCATTCTCACGCTTCGCGACGGGAAGGGAGGATTTTCAGTTTATTGTGACGCATCCGGCAAGGGATTAGGATGTGTCTTGATGCAGCATGGTAAGGTAGTCTCTTATGCGTCACGTCAACTTCGTGACCATGAGAGGAATTACCCAACCCATGACCTGGAGTTAGCAGCCGTAGTTTTTGCATTGAAACTTTGGAGACATTATTTGTATGGAGATCGGGTGGAGATTTTCACCGACCACAAGAGTCTGAAGTACGTGTTTACCCAGAAGGATCTTAATATGCGTCAGAGGAGATGGCTAGAGCTACTTGTGGATTATGACATCAGCTTGTAGTATCATCCTGGGAAGGCCAACGTAGTAGCAGATGTATTGAGCAGGAGAGCCGGAGTTTATTTTCTAACGGCACAGCCAGAGTCGTTAGCAGATCTTTAGAAGATGGGTATTGAAGTTGTTCTTCCTTCCAGTGTGGCATTGATGGCCAGTATGCAAGTTCAGTCCAGTATAGTTGAGAGGATCAAATTAGCTCAGTCCACGGATTCTAAGCTTCAGCAGCTGAGAGCAGAATGTGTAGCAGGGCGAAGACCAGAGTTATGTGTTCATAAGGACGGTACACTCCGACATGGGAGACGTCTTTGTGTACCCAGTGGTGATATCAGACAGGAGATCATGGCAGAGGCTCAAAGTTCTCAGTATTCAATTCATCCCGACGGTACGAAGATGTATCGTGATATTCGGCAGCATTTTTGGTGGAATGGCATGAAGAGGAAGATAGCCCGGTTTGTCTCTCGTTGTTTTGTTTGTCAACAAGTCAAGGCCGAACATCAGAGACCAGCTGGACTTCTTCAACCTTTACCAATCCCGAAATAGAAATGGGAGCACATTACCATGGATTTTGTAACTGGATTACCTAGATCCCCAGCTGAGAAAGATACCATCTGGGTTATAGTTGATCGTCTCACGAAGGTAGCTCATTTTCTTCCTTTCAGAATCGGTCAGTCGACGGATCAACTTACAGAGATGTACCTCAGGTAGATAGTCAGATTGCATGGAGTGCCAGTCATTATTGTGTCCGACGGAGATTCAAGATTCACCTCACACTTTTGGCAGAGTCTTCAAGAGAGTTTGGGGACTTGTCTCAAGTTCAGTTCACCCTACCATCCGCAGACAGATGGTCAGTCAGAACGCACGATCCAGACTCTTGAAGACATGCTGCGGTTATGTACACTCGACTTCGATGGTTCGTAGGAAGATCACCTGTATCTCGTAGAGTTCTCGTACAACAACAGTTTCCAGGCTAGTATCCAGATGGCACCTTTCGAGGCCTTGTACGACAGGAAGTGCAGATCTCCTTTAGCTTGGGACGATATCGGTGTGAGGCAAATGCTTGGACCAGAGATGGTGACGCAGACTATTGAGGTGGTCAGACAAGTCAGAGATCATCTTCGAGTTGCCCAAGATCGCCAGCGTCATTGGGCCGATTCTCATCGGCGTCCCCTTGAATTTTTTGTTGGCGACCACGTATTCCTTAGGATCTCGCCTACCCGTGGCGTCATTCGATTCGGCGTACGGGAAAAGCTCAGTCCTAGGTATATAGGGCCGTTTGATATTCTAGAACGAGTAGGTGATGTATCCTATCGTCTCGCTCTTCCACCGTCGTTACGTGAGGTACATGATGTCTTCCATGTATCCCAATTACGACGGTATATCCCGGATCCGAGTCACGTTCTTGATCATTCGGAATTGGTTGTTGGTACCAACCTTTCGTATGAGGAGAGACCCGTATCCATATTGGACCGGAGGGAGAAGATACTCAAGAACAAGACTATCAAGTTAGTCTGTGTTGCTTGGGGTCATCACTCTTTGGGTGAGTCAACGTGGGAGCGTGAGGATGATATCCGATCGCGATATCCCGACATGTTTGACTCGTAAGGTATAATGTCTTTCTTATGCCATATGCTTAAGTTTTTTGCTTGCATGAATGATTGCTTGATTGACTGCTAGCCATATATTGCCTGTAATTGATATAGCTTGCTCGACATCTCTAGCCTCTTGATTAAATTTCGAGGACGAAATTCTTTTAAGGTGGGTAGAATTGTCACCCCCTTTTTTCGTTCTACGTATTTCCAGTATACGTATACGGGATCCTGACATGTATTTTATTTTCCTGCCTGGCTAGCTAATTTCAGTTTAATCTTGATTAGGTTCGTCATGGCATGTAATGGTTTAACTTGGTTTATTTTGGGTTGGCTTAGTTTATTCTTTGGTTCATCATGTTAAACCCACCACCATCCCCCTTTATAACCCACCTAACTTTTCTCTCTCCTCCACTTTCTCATTAACTCTTCTTCCTTCTCCATTAGACCCACCACCAACCAAGAACACCCCTTAGGCGAGTGCAACTTGCTTCCACAAGAGAGCCCCTTTTTTTATTGTTCCATTAGCTTCTCCTCATGTTTCTAAGACACATTAGAACTTGTCATTTTCCATTTTGAGGCTTTAATTTTTGTAGATCTAGAAATTAGTTATTTTCGGATTTTTGTGGTTTTGATCTATCAAACTTCTTTGTTTTCAAGTTTTGATGGTTCCATGTTATAGAGAAATTTATTCTACCCAATTTTGACCTTTGAAAAGTTGGATTTGGACTTGTTTTGACCAAGTTATGGACTTTTGAAGCTTTGGGTTCAAACCATGGAGTTCTTGCTGATTTGGAGAAGACAGTGAGCAGTGTGCGCGAGCTTTTTAGCTTGCGCCACTGAGTTGCGCGCGCTCTTTAGCGCAGCGCAGTCTGACTCATACGCTGCCTTGATGAGGAGTCGTATAACTGGGGAAGTAGACATGTGGCTGTCCTCAATCTTCTCGAATACGCCATATCTCCCAATAAATAAATATTCTCTGAGCGTATGACTTTTGCGCTGAGCGTATGGCCTTTGGCTGACTTGGTCTTATGTCAGCGTGTCAGTATTTTTCACACCCTACACCGTTGTGACGCACCCTTGCCTTGATAAGTAATCTTGATAAGCAACCCGACATGATAACCTTGATATGCTGTTGCGACGGCTAACCTGACATGCTAAGTGAATTCTTGACACCGTGGGTGATTGTATTGAATATGCTTGTATAAGCAACCAGTCTTGTCTCGTATCATGTCTAGGACATATATCCCTGGTTACCACGGTCAGGGATTCATACTGAATCTGACTAGGCTAATGACTAGATTGATCAAGTAGAGCATATAGAGAGGTATTCCGGCTACAAGCAATCCCGTTATCTGGGCACCTTCCTTGATGGACTTGTAGCCTGCCGACGAGTAGGGCACATTTCCAGCTCACTGTTATGTGGGGCACTATATGAAACGATTACTATGCACACTGTCATGTGTTGCATCCAAGTCACCTAACAAGGCATGATAACTCTAAGCTTGAACCTTGTATCTGGATAACCTGGATAGTGTGCAGGGCTTGTGGCCATAGGCGTACCTCATTGCATCTTGCTAGTAACTAAGCTTGTGATAACCCTAGTTAGTTAAGTATCAAGCCGTACTCCTTGCTTGGCCGTGAATGATGGATGAAGTCCTATCATGTCTAGTCTTGCCTAGATCCGGTACATGGATATCTCCGGACATGCTTGTCTATGCTTTACTTTATCGATAATTGGTTCGAGGCTAAGTTCTGTTCAGGTGAAGGGTTACAACCCCGGTCCTTATTTGGTTTACGGGTTGTAACTTGGTTACCGGAATAGTCCTTTAGTTATCTTATCGTTTATCATCATGTTTTCTTTAACTCATGTCTTATGTTATTTCACCTATGACCTTATGTGCTGACATGCTGGTTTTAGTTCTTAAGTGAAGCCTCCTTTGTGGCACTTGCTCTTCCTGGGGTCTGACCCAGCTGGTTTTGTATGGCCAGATTTCGGAGCAGCTACCGAGGATCTCCCAACCTTCCTGCCAGATGGTGAACACTAGAAGGAATCCCGGCAACGAGTTGGTTTTATTTTGCTCTCCCACTCCCTTGTAAAAATATTCTTTTTAGGCGTTTAGCCGCCGAGCAAGTGTTAGCTCGTTTGCAACTTTATTTACTGTCTGCCTACGGGCTGTAGCATGATTGACAAATCCTAGAGTTGATCATGTATGACTTAAACTCTTTCTAGTCTTCGTATTTTGTATGACTAGCTTCATGATCATCTGAATATGTAATGTATGGGACGCCTTACTTTGTATGTCTGATGATCTACCATCTTGTTATATCTACTCGCTTGCTTAAGATTGAGACACTAGGCTTGTTATTGACCTTAAGAGACTGATGGCTCGTAGTAAACCCTCATGCATCTAGACAGCAGTGACCGTATTGAGTGGTGAGATTCACTTCAATATACGTAGCTGGCTGTGTCTGCCCCCCGCTCTCAGTATTCTGGTTCTGGGGCGCGACACACACTCACACACACACACACATATATACATACATATATATATATATATATATATATATATATATATATATATATGAACACTCACACACACACATGGACACTCACACACACACATGGACACACTCTCACCCACACATGGACACACTCTCATGACACAACTATCACTCTCCTCTACACACACACAATACATATATAAATACACACACATAAATATACATATATATATATATATATATATATATATATATATATATATATATATATATATATATATATATATATATATATATATATATATATATATATATATATATATATATATACCACTCTAAAAGAATAAGACCATAAATAAATCCTTAAACTAGAATTTAAGGAAACCTACAAAATCTAGGGTCAACATGTAGAGAATGGTTCCCTCTCTAATAAATGTGAAAGAATAAATGAATTATGAGAAGTTATGATGGGTTTAAAAGCTTACCTAAGATGTAGATTTGGAAGGAGAAGAAGAAGTTGGAAGAAAAGAAATGAAGAGAGAGAGAGTGGTAACTTAGTGATGAAGAAAGGAGAGGTGGAGGGGGACTATATGACCAGCCATGTAAGGGAGGGTAGGGGCACTTGTAATTACAAGTTTGCCCCTCCCTTGCCTTCTAGGCTAAGTTAAATCAATTTTTGGGTTTTGGGATTCGCAAAAATTAAACAAAAATCATAATTAAGCTTAGATACTTATATGGGATTAGTCCAAACTCCTAATCCTAAAAGTTAAGTATGGTGGACCATGGTTAATTAACATGCTAATTACGGCTCAAGTCGAAATTCCCCGGGGTCCCGAATTAACTCGGAATGCGATAAAATTCGAACCCGACTCCTATAATAATTAAATAATAATATTTATGAAATAAAATTCCCAAAAATATTATAAAATGGAAAATTATCATTTTACCCCTAACTTGGAAAAGTGAGGGTGACAAATGTTAACTATCTTATAGTACTTTCTAGGTAAAAATATTTTGCTAAGAAATGTTTAGTACTAGGATGTTTGGTCAAGTAATTATGTAGTTGTGGACGCTTACTTAGTGTGGATTAAGTTAGTTAACTATGTATATAGGAATTAAGCATTGGCATATCTAGAGACTATGGAATTGTGCTTAACCAACTTGTACCAAATTAACAGGAGGACATCTAGATCCGATCTTTACCCGTACTTCCCGGAGCAAAGGCAAGTACTTTTCTACGGTTTTGTACATTTACATTCCTGTACCCTTTCTTGTTACACGTCATGGCACGATATTCATGTACTCCTGTATTTCTGTACCCTTGTTCTTGTACTTATTAGTGTCGGGTGGGGAAATACACTAGCCATGTGACCAATCCCGGTTACTATATATTTCTGTACCTAGCTTAGGCCTCGTACTGTGCACGCGGGTCCTAAGTCGTACCATATTCATGTACTCCTGTGCATGCTCCTGTACTCACCCCAGCCGGTCACATGGACTAGATGTATTTCGATATTGTGCACTTGTCATGTCTGGTACTTCAGGATTATAGTTTCATTCCTGTACTTTATATATTCCTGTACTTTACATTCATGTACTATAGTTCCTGTACTTATTCCATGTACTACTTTCCTGTACTTTCATGTTCATTCCTGTATTTCATTTCCTGTACTCCTGTACCCTGTTTATATCATGTTCATGTTTCATTACCTAGAACTGTACTTTGCTTCGCTCCTGAATAGGATATGTTGCAGGTATGCTTGCAGGACATTGATCTACTCTATGGGCCAGAGCCCAGGATATAGATGAGCAGGATGAGGCTTAGCTTGAGGTTTCAGGTTTAGATTACTTAGCTTTACTTTGAGATATTGACTTTAGAGTTCATAGCACTTTTCATTCCTGTTGATTCTGGTACATTATGATATCTGGATTTGTGGATTATGGTGATCATTCTGGGATACATTTTTAGATGCTGTGATTTTATACTTTCATGTTTATCTGGTTAGTTTTTCCTAGCTTGGTACAGCTTACTTTATTGTGTCTAACAATGAAGGCTAGGCGTGTCCGACTCGTGTCTGATTATTTGGGAGCAGGTCGTGACATGCATACCCTGGTTCACTGCATAGCACTGTCCTGCATATTAGATATATTCTCAATTCACTGCATCTTCAATTATACTGCATATTACATGTATCAATGCATATTGCATTACCTGTAATACATTTCACTGTCATAACATTCCCTTCATACCCTGCATTATCTTGCATTTCCTTCATTGTATTTGATTTGCCTATTTAAGCCCAGGGTTCCCCATCCTAATTTGGTTCAGTCCTTATTTTCACTGCATATTTGACTTTCTGCTGTCCACCCCTTCCTTTTCAGTTCATTGGTCCCCAAATTGATTAGTTAGCTTTGTGGTACCTCATGCATATAGTCATAATTATGTTCATATATGTGATATAGATATATGTTATACACTATGTAATGTGTTAAGGTATATGGTGAAGTGGTAATGCACTACATCTTGTGGATATAGGTAATGACTAGAGTATATATATATATATATATATATATATATATATATATATATATATATATATATATATATATATATATATATATATATATATATAGGGGATATACTTATGATAAATGATATGGTTTATATTTAGGGATTTTGAGTTAGTTGATTTATGTTTAGGCTAAAACCTAGTTGCCCTCTACATAGCCTTTAGACCAAAAATCTTAGACTAGACTAACTAAGACCAATATGAACCCTAGATAGTCTAAGTTTGACTAAATGTTGACTTGGGTTGACCCAGAGTTGACCAAGTTTGACTTGGACCTAGTTTGACCTAGACAGTTGACCAAAGTTGACTTAGAGTTGCCTTTGACCTAGATTGGCCTAGAAATCATGTAGATTTTATCATAAACTTTATTTATCTTATTTTAAACATATTATAACTTGTACTGCTCTATTTTGGACATTGTGACTCCGGTGCAGACATATGATATTATACTACTCTTTTCAGAGTATCAGGCGAGTACATTCTCTGATAGTTCTCTCATTTACTTGTCAATTACTGTACTTCAGTTCTAGTTAGTTGTATGTGATTCTCTGTTACAAACACGTATTGTTATTTCTGAATTCATGTATACGACACACATACTTTACTCGTCTTGTCTCTATTATTCGAATCACCATTCGAACTATTCGAACCATGCTATTCACATCTTCGTGTGCTGGTTGGACTAGTATTCGATTGATGTGTCGGATTATGGATTCACTTGTATTAGAATGGGCGAAGAAATACTGATTTGACATATGAACATTCCTACTATTCGAACCACCCCTCTGTGAATGATATTCGAACGATAGCCATCCCACACTTGGCCAGGTGTGCGGTGTGCCGTATTACCCTTAGCCGTTTACATGTCTATCTCAGTATTTTAAAACACATTTGGAAAATTTATTCGAATCATTGTTAGAACATCATGTGAATCGTTATTCGTACCACCTTATTCGAATCACCTTATTAGAACAATGATTAGAATCACATTCGACTCATCTTGTATTAGACTCACATTGGGATTACACTCGACTTATATTGTACTGTCTGGACTCATCAAGTTACTCTAGTTCAGCTAGATTTTATTTTACAGTATTTATTGCCATGATTTCTTCTCTTGTTTAGTTACTTACTTTCTTTGTACCTTATCTGTCTCTCTTACCATCACCTGAATATAAACTGCCATATTCATCAATATAACTGTCTATAACTGCTTTATAGTTCTCTGTCATTTACTTGGGTTTTCTAGATGAGATGTGCTCGTTCCTGTCTTGACTGGACCTGTTGAAATTTTACAGATGATTGCCATGAGGATACTTGCCCTACTCATTATGGACCTGACGAGGGATTAGCTACCTTTGGCCCCGACACTCAAGAGTGATCGGAACACTAGCTAGTAGACTGGTTTAGTTTTCATGTTTTAGAACTTGAATTGTAATAACTTGAGATATGAGTTTGTATTTGAGTTTGTTGAGATATTATTATTTAGTAGTTTATAATTGTTGTTGTTTAGTCTTTAGTTATAAACTTCTGTGTTATCTTATCGTGCTTAGACTGTGATTGAGATTTCATTATATCTATACTTGTCCTCCGTACGGAGTTAAGATTTTGACAAGTACATTATATAATTGCGTGAGTTGTTGATTAGATAGTAACCTAGGGCAGCGTTCTACCGCCGACACTGCGGCGTAGGCTGGGCACTGTTACGTACTCGTACCCTCACAGTGGGTGCGGGTCGTGACACATGACTTAGCTTGAGGTTTCAGGTTTAGACTGTTAGCTCTACTCTTAGATATTGTTTTAGAATTCATAGTACATTTCATTCTTGATGACTCGTACATTTATATACATATAATTATGGATTATGGTGATTATTCTGGGATACGTTTTAGATGCTGTGACTATATACATTTATGATTATCTGGTTAGATTTCCCTAGTTTGGTACATCTTACTTCGTCGAGTCTAACGACGAAGGCTGGGGGTGTCCGACTCGTGTCCGATTATTCAGGAGCGGGTCATGACATATAGTAATAGGTGGTGGTGGGAGTATCGGGTCCTGCTGGGACTGTGAGGTAGAAGGTGGTGGAGGAATCTGGGTTGGTGGATTTGTGGAGTGGGGGAGTATGGTAGGTGGAGGTGGAGGTGCATCGGTCAACTGGTCAACCGACTGGATAGGAAGTGTGCTATTTTCAGGTGTGGTATACTGGGATGAGCGGGTGAGCACCATCTAATAAATAAAAGAACTTATAAGGACTCTTTTAAGTAAACAATCATAAACAACAAGAAAATCCAATTTGTAATAACGAGCATATGATGTGATACGTTTTCTATGTTGCAATCCTAGTAATCCTCTAGGTGTTCTAAGTGTCATTCCTAGTGTTGTCTAGTTGCCTTAAGTTCCTAATTGCAGGCATACTTGGTACAATGACGTAACCAAATAATTTAGTCTTGAACTGTATGGGCCACCACTAAAAACATGTCACGATCCGCTACCCAAATTGTTGGGCCGGACCGAGTCATGTCCAGCCTACGCTTGAGATAAAGTATAGTAAACTGTTCTAAAGATAATTAAGATAAGACCAAAGTGTGCTAACAGTTCTATATGTAATAATGAGTCAGAAATGTTCCAAACACAAAAGTCGTTTTGTATATAAATAAGTTCCGAGTTCATGGCTAAAATATAAAACTGGATACAGGTCCAGTTACAAAATACATAGTCTAATACATGACTACTCTCAAAAGTCCCAAGTAAATAAACAAACTAGACGAGTTTTTCCGCGGGTACATCCTCGTAAAGTAAAGGCTGGTCCTCGGCAGCAACTCCATAATAGGAATCACATAGCAACTCCTCCTCGGTAAGTATACCTACAACGCTATCCTGTCAGGATGGGAGCAAGTACTGATTCTAGCAAACTAAATATACGAAACATGAAATGAACAAGAGTGTAATAAACAGGGATCATGTCATATCATAATCTATCATGGCAAGGATACATATGTCATGGAGACAGATGTATATGTAATATTTAAAACTGTAGCAGGTATGTGATCGTCAATAGGTGTACAATGTGCAGGGGGACATAATGAAATGTACTTTCGTACAAGTGATACGGCGATAGATGTACATACGCACAAATACAGCTTTGAGATAAAGGCCTACGGCGCAGTAACATGTAAAATAAAACTTTGCTCGGTACGATGGAGGGGGCATGATCACGTACTCAACTATCAGTTTTTCCATAACCCAGATTCTAAACATGTGAGAGATACTGTCACGCCCCGATTCGGGAATCGTTCGCTTCCGCTTAGATTCACGCCGAATCGTTCGTCCTCGCTAAGGCGTGATGTCGTACAAGTCTGGAATTGCACTTGTACAAGGCGTGCTCGTGTTCCTTTTATAAAAGAGACATTTTGAATAGAGATTCACAGCGGATGATAGAGAAGTTTTGGCAACACAGATATGATCTGAAATAAGTTCTTTATTGATTTCTTTGAAATTACATTGCATAAACATAAGGCTCTCAAACAGCCGAGATGAAAGGCCAAACTTGGCTACAACATTGCAGAAATATTGAAATGAGATACAACTTGTTCCATACATCATATCCCTTTATTAATAATGCAGCAATAACCACCTTCAGCAAAATGCCTTCTTCTTCAAGTGGAAACTTCAAGATGTACGAAGCTTCTAAAGAGTCGGACAGCAAGCCTTCAGCGTCTATGATTATCCACTATGTTCCCGGCACCTGTGGAGACGAGGGTCAGTACATTGCCACATATGTACTGGTGAGTGGCCGTAACCAATCTCACCATAAATCAACAGTAGTAAAATTACATGAATGTTCACTATTGATTTGTATTCTTTCTATCTTGCCTTAGGGTCCATTAACAATTCATATATTTGATGAGAAATATAAGAAGCATACAGTGATGTTAGAAACATAAGCAATTCATGTTGTTCTAACATAAGCAGTTCATATTGATCACCAATTTGGTGAATCTTACCCACGGTCGATAGCCATCCCTGTACATATTTATGAATACCACTTACTCTGCCTGCATAAGACAATGTTAGCTATGCCACCTGTCTATATGAAGGTCACTGACTACACGCCATCTGGGACATCTTGGTCGGACGGCTCCCCTTCATCGGTGGGTAGCTAGCCCATCCGGAAGGTTCCCGAAAGACCGTGCTACTACTTCAGCACTGTGCTACTACTTCAGCACGGCGTTCCTCCTAGGCCGAATCGGTTCCGTGGCCTCGGAGTACCGTTCGAGGAACTACCTTGTATACAAGTTGTCCATGACCATGCATGCAATGCAACTTAACTAATAAGAGACACGTCATGCATGATAATAGCATCTTCCACACATATTCATAGTTCTCATTTCATCTTGCCATTTTCCCATCTTTCCAACTTGCCATCTTACTTTGAGCCATAGGCTCGCATATTCGTTCATCCAACCAAGGGACTATTCATGTTTAACTCATTCTTTCGAACCGAAGTCCGATATACTTACCGCCCAATACTTGGGTCTTAGCATCACCTGTTAAACAATTCATATAGCATACGAGCATCATTCAATTTACAACATAAGCCTAGCCATGTGATCATTATCTTTCATTATCTTTCCCGTATTATTACTAGGCATCTTTTATTAAGCACCGAACGCAATAACAAGTCTACCATTGTTATGCGCGAAGATCAAGGATCGTCGAAGGATCAAAGCCACTCACTTGTTGGTGAATTGCCGAGAGAAAGAGGTCTTCCACGCAACGTCACCCGAGGTTCACCGCGTTAGCACCTGCATTGGCACCAACGTTTGGTCAGCATACTTCTTCTCTTTCTCTCAGTTATTCGATATGAAATGCGTAGACGGTGAAAGTAAATCCATGAAAACATTCATCGAAAACAATCACAAAAACGCACACAAAAGCCAACAGCAAAAGCGACATCGAAAACCAGCAGGGCAACGGTCTCGGGGCAAGCGACTCTTATATAGAACTCTTCCCCCAAGACGCGCGCCACTGCATCTTGGGCATCATTTCAAAAGAGTCCAATCCATAACGAGGAAAGGATCTCAATTTATTATCCCGCGATCCTGGTAAAGTTTCCCCAATTCTCATCCGACTCGGCCATTCGGCCGCTAGCCCGCACCGTGCTCCGCAACGGATTCAGGGCATTACATATTAATACACTAACAAAAGTTTCGTCCTCGAAACTTAAACACAAACCCACCTAGGTCAAACAACGAAGGAAACTTTTCCTTCACCTCTGCCTCAAGTTCCCATGTCGACTCTTCGACGGAATGATTTCGCCAAAGCACTCGAACCAAAGAAACAACTCGGTTCCGCAAGATTTTATCTTTCCTATCCAAGATCTGCACGGGTTCCTCCACATAAGACAAGTCAGCTTTTAGCCCTAACGGACCGAAGTCTACCACGTGGCTTGGATCATGTACATACTTCCGTAGTTGGGAAACATGGAAGATATCGTGCACTCCATCCAATGCCGGTGGCAGCGCGATCTGATAGGCAACAGGGCCGACTCGCTAAGAATTTCAAACGGGCCAATAAATCTCGGACTTAGCTTCCCCTTCGCACCGAATCGCATAACTCCGCGCATCGGTGACACCTTCAAAAATATGTGATCGCCCACCATAAATTCTAATGGTCGTCGATGAGTATCCGCATAACTCTTCTGCCGACTTTGCGCCACACGTAACTTCTCCCGAATCATGCGGACCTTCTCGACGGCCTGTTCCACCATCTCCGGACCAAGTACCTGTCGTCACCGACTTCATCCCAACAAATCGGAGACCGACACCTTCGCCCGTACAGTGCTTCATACGGGGCCATTTCTATACTTGACTGGTAACTGTTATTGTAGGCAAATTTTGCTAGCGGCAAGTGAGTATCCCAACTAGTCTTCAGATCAATAGCACAAAGCCGAAGCATGTCTTCAAGTATCTGATTCACCCTCTCGGTCTGGCCATCGGTTTGAGGATGGTATGCAGAACTAAATTTCAATTGTGTTCCCATGGCAGCATGCAAACTGACCCAGAAATGCGATACAAATCGTCCATCCCGATCCGACACTATTGATGCTGGCACTCCATGCAGTCGGACGATTTCATCCACGTATAGCTGAGCCAACCGGTCGACGCTCCATGTGGTTTTCATTGCGAGAAAATGTGCAGATTTGGTTAATCGATCAACGATGACCCAAATTGCATCATTCCCCCGCTGCGTCTTCGGCAAGCCAACTATAAAATCCATGGTTATATGATCCCATTTCCATTCTGGGATCGCGAGGTTCTGCATCTCCCCGCCGGGCCTCTGGTGTTCCACTTTGACTCGTTGACACGCTAAGCATCGCGAGACAAAGAGGGCCACATCTCGTTTCATGCCGTGCCACCAGAAGGTCGTGCGCAAATCTTTATACATTTTTGTACTTCCCGGATGCAAAGAATACTTGGCATAATGGGCCTCTGTCAAGATTTCTTTCCGGAGTTCTTCATCCTTCGGGACACATAGCCTCCCCTTGAGTCGCAATGATCCATCCTCGTGCCTGGTGAAGTCGCTGGCTTCACCCTTTTCCACTATTCTGCCAATCTTAATCAAGAACTCATCTGTCCTCTGTGCCGTCTTTATCTTTTCTAACAAACTCGGCTCAAGTTGAAGTTGAGCCAATTTTGCATTTCGGCCACGAATCTGGAGCTCAATTCCCATACTTTCTAATTCCTCCAGTATTCGTTTGTCAACACTGAGTGATCCCACAAAGTTTCGACTCAACGCGTCCGCCACCACATTGCCTTTTCCTGGGGTGTACGCAATC
Source organism: Iris pallida (assembly GCA_029216955.1). Taxonomy (NCBI): domain Eukaryota; kingdom Viridiplantae; phylum Streptophyta; class Magnoliopsida; order Asparagales; family Iridaceae; genus Iris; species Iris pallida. The sequence continues at coordinate 5,123 of JANAVB010004628.1, read as the reverse complement.
GTCAAGTCATAATCTTTTATAAGCTCCAACCAACGTCTTTGCCGCAAATTTAAATCTTTTTGAGTGAAAATGTACTTCAGGCTCTTATGGTCGGTGAAGATCTCGCAAGCTACTCCATACAAGTAGTGCCTCCACAATTTCAATGCAAACACTATCGCTGCCAATTCCAAATCATGCGTTGGATAATTTTTCTCGTGCGGCTTAAGCTGTCTTGAGGCATAAGATATCACTTTCCCTCTCTGAGTCAACACACATCCCAAACCCAATCCGGACGCATCGCTGTATATCTGGAATCCCTCGACGCCGTCTGGAAGTGTAAGGATTGGAGCTGATACGAGACGTTGCTTCAGATTTTGAAAGCAAGACTCGCACTCATCAGTCCAATCGAATGCCACTCCCTTCTGGGTTAGCCGAGTTAAAGGCGCTGCCACTTTTAAAAAATCCTTGACAAACTTCCTGTAGTAGCCTGCCAAGCCGAGGAAACTTCGAATCTCGCTCGCCGACGTGGGTTGCTTCCAATCCACTACGGCTTCAATTTTCTTTGGGTCAACGGACACACCTTCCGCCGAGATAACGTGCCCTAGGAACGACACGCTACTCATCCAAAACTCACATTTGCTCAGCTTGGCATAGAGCTGATTGTCCCGTAGAGTCTGTAACACTGTCCTCAAATGTTCTGCATGGTCTTCTCTGTTCTTCGAGTAGATTAGGATGTCGTCGATGAACACGACCGCAAATTTATCCAAAAGGGCCGGAAGACTCTGTTCATCATATCCATGAAAGCGGCAGGGGCGTTGGTCAGTCCGAAGGGCATGACCAAGAATTCATAGTGTCCGTATCTGGTTCGGAATGCGGACTTAGAAATGTCATCTGGTTTGATCTTTAACTGATGGTAGCCTGAGCGAAGATCAATCTTTGAAAATACAGACGCCCCTTGTAACTGATCGAAGAGGTCGTCTATTCGAGGCAACGGGTACTGGTTCCGAATTGTAACTTTGTTTAGCTCGCGGTAGTCGATGCACAGCCGCATCGATCCATCTTTCTTCTTCACAAATAGCACCGGAGCACCCCATGGTGAAACACTGGGTCTGATGTATCCCTTGTCTAATAATTCCTGTAGCTGTACTTTGAGTTCCTTCAATTCAGCAGGCGCCATTCTGTATGGTGCCCTTGAGATCGGACGAGCATCTGGAAATGTATCGATAGTGAATTCAATCTCTCGGTCCGGAGGCATTCCGGGTATCTCGTCAGGAAACACATCAGGAAATTCTGCCACGACTTCAGTGTTAGCTGAGTCTGCACCATTCTTGCGTGTGTCTCGAACAGAAGCAAGGTACCCTTCGCAGCCAGAATGAAGCAATCGCCGGGCCGTAGTAGCTGAAATCACCATCGAAGCCTTCGCCGATGAACTGGCCGAGTAAGAGAATTCTGTTCCTCCAGGTAGGCGAAACATAACTCGCTTCTTTCGCACAGTCGATCGTCGCACAACATGCACTTAACCAATCCATTCCCAGAATGATATCAAAATCTTTCATATCTAGCTCGACTACATCTAATGGTAGCCTTCTCTTCCCGATACATATGTAACCATCCCTACACATCATGTTAGTAGGCATCTCCACTCCTGATGGAGTACTAACACTAAGGTACATATCCAACATTGTCATTTTTATTTCATGTTCCTTAACATAGTCTTTAGATATAAAACTATGTGAAGCACCAGAATCAAATAAAGTACGTGCAGGAATGCCATTAAATAACAATATACCTGTCACGACAGTATCTGATGCAAATGATGCTTCCTCCTGAGTCAATGCAAAGACTCGGCCCTGGGCACCGGGCCTCTGATTCTGTTGTGGCTGAGGAGGTCGTGGTGCCTGTCCACGATTCTGTTGATATTGTTGGTGATGCTGCTGCCTCGGAGGGTTCTGGTGGCCCCTCCCTGGACAGTCTCTGAATCCGTGGCCCATGCGACCACATTTGAAACATCCACCCTCTAGCACCTGACATTCGTTAGCAAAGTGCCCTTTGTTGTGGCACTTGTTGCAGAATGGTCCACCCTGGTTGGGTCGTTGAAAGCCACCGTGGTTCTGACGCTTAGGCGCCTCATATCTGCCCCCGTTGTTCGGTCTCTTGTTATGCAGATTCTGCACCGACGCTTGCACTGGCGCCGTCGCAGGATAGTGTGGGTCCAATTCCTTCGCGTGCTCATAAGACTCCTGAAAAGTCTTATATTTCTGAACCACAACTTGAGCCTTCAGAGCAGGCCTCAAGCCCTGCTCAAACCGACGAGCCTTAGATGCTTCGTCAGTAAACTTCGTGATCGCATACTGAGACAGTCTAGAAAACTCTGCCTCATACTCCTTCACCGTCATGTTCCCCTGTTCGAGCTTCTGGAACTCCAATTCCTTAGCTCGCTGCTCAGTCGAAGAGAAGTACTGAGCCAGAAATGCCTCACGGAACATCAGCCAAGTGATTTTCGTTGTTCCATTCACTCCCGCTAGAATTCTTTTCTGACTTTGCCACCAGTAGTGTGCGTTGGAAACCAGCAGTAGTTTCACACACGAGACCCTCTTGGATCCAACAATACCCAAAGCTTCCAGGTGATCTTCCACTTCAACTAGCCAATCCATAGCAATGGTGGCTTCTTCTGTCCCTTTGAATTCTTTGTTACAGATCTTCTTAAACTTTGTAATGTCGGCCACAGCAGTGGTTTTCTTAGCCGCCGGGGTTCCTCTGCCTCCACTAGTTCGCTCTCTCGGGAGACTGGAGTGCCTTGAGCCCCATTGTTCACCACTGTTCGGACCAACTGTTGCAGGGTATCTAGCTGCTTTTGTTGGGCCTCGAATTGCTTCGCGTTCTGCCTCTGCTGGCTCTCCATCATAGCCAGCATCCTCTCCATAGGGTCGGTTGAGGCTACCACCCTTGAGCTACTCGCGTTGTTTGTCGCACCCGCCTTTGTCATCTCTGCAAAACAGAGGAGCTTGTTAGTCTCATAATATATTTATGGACTTATTGTATGGAACATCTCATTTCGGGACATTTAAAACCAAAGTTGTTCGAGAAGCAATAAAGCTTGTGTCATTTTCGAAATCTTTAAAACCAAGAAATTCCCAAGGATGTAAAGCCGTGCTCTGATACCAAACTGTCACGCCCCGATTCGGGAATCGTTCGCTTCCGCTTAGATTCACGCCGAATCGTTCGTCCTCGCTAAGGCGTGATGCCGTACAAGTCTGGAATTGCACTTGTACAAGGCGTGCTCGTGTTCCTTTTAAAAAGAGACATTTTGAATAGAGATTCACAGCGGATGATAGAGAAGTTTGGCAACACAGATATGATCTGAAATAAGTTCTTTATTGATTTCTTTGAAATTACATTGCATAAACATAAGGCTCTCAAACAGCCGAGATGAATGGCCAAACTTGGCTACAACATTACAGAAATATTGAAATGAGATACAACTTGTTCCATACATCATATCCCTTTATTAATAATGCAGCAATAACCACCTTCAGCAAAATGCCTTCTTTCAAGTGGAAACTTCAAGATGTACGAAGCTTCTAAAGAGTCGGACAGCAAGCCTTCAGCGTCTATGATTATCCACTATGTTCCCGGCACCTGTGGAGACGAGGGTCAGTACATTGCCACATATGTACTGGTGAGTGGCCGTAACCAATCTCACCATAAATCAACAGTAGTAAAATTACATGAATGTTCACTATTGATTTGTATTCTTTCTATCTTGCCTTAGGGTCCATTAACAATTCATATATTTGATGAGAAATATAAGAAGCATACAGTGATGTTAGAAACATAAGCAATTCATGTTGTTCTAACATAAGCAGTTCATATGATCACCAATTTGGTGAATCTTACCCACGGTCGATAGCCATCCCTGTACATATTTATGAATACCACTTACTCTGCCTGCATAAGACAATGTTAGCTATGCCACCTGTCTATATGAAGGTCACTGACTACACGCCATCTGGGACATCTTGGTCGGACGGCTCCCTTCATCGGTGGGTAGCTAGCCCATCCGGAAGGTTCCCGAAAGACCGTGCTACTACTCAGCACTGTGCTACTACTTCAGCACGCGTTCTCCTAGCCGAATCGGTTCCGTGGCTCGGAGTACCGTTCGAGGAACTACCTTGTATACAAGTGTCCATGACCATGCATGCAATGCAACTTAACTAATAAGAGACACGTCATGCATGATAATAGCATCTTCCACACATATCATAGTTCTCATTTCATTGCCATTTTCCCATCTTTCCAACTTGCCATCTTACTTTGAGCCATAGGCTCGCATATTCGTTCATCCAACCAAGGGACTATTCATGTTTAACTCATTCTTTCGAACCGAAGTCCGATATAACTTACCGCCCAATACTTGGGTCTTAGCATCACCTGTTAAACAATTCATATAGCATACGAGCATCATTCAATTTACAACATAAGCCTAGCCATGTGATCATTTATCTTTCATTATCTTTCCCGTATTATTACTAGGCATCTTTTATTAAGCACCGAACGCAATAACAAGTCTACCATTGTTATGCGCGAAGATCAAGGATCGTCGAAGGATCAAAGCCATCACTTGGGTGAATTGCCGAGAGAAAGAGGTCTTCCACGCAATGTCACCCGAGGTTCACCGCGTTAGCACCTGCATTGGCACCACGTTTGGTCAGCATACTTCTTCTCTTTCTCTCAGTTATTCGATATGAAATGCGTAGACGGTGAAAGTAAATCCATGAAACATTCATCGAAACAATCACGAAAACGCACACAAAAGCCAACAGCAAAAGCGACATCGAAAAGCAGGGCAACGGTCTCGGGGCAAGCGACTCTTATATAGAACTTCCCCCAAGACGCGCCACTGCATCTTGGGCATCATTTCAAAAGAGTCCAATCCATAACGAGGAAAGGATCTCAATTTATTATCCCGCGATCCTGGTAAAGTTTCTCCAATTCTCATCCGACTCGGCCATTCGGCCGCTAGCCCGTACCGTGCTCCGCAACGGATTCAGGGCATTACAGATACGAGGACAGTATAAAACATGGTGGATACTGAGAGCAGTATAAAGTATGTGAAACATGCAGAGAGATATGGCTTGCAGTTT
>JANAVB010004627.1:0-46165 GCA_029216955.1 Iris pallida | reverse complement strand
AATCAGTACCGGCGAAACGTTCTAACAATCAAGGAAAGACCATATCACAACAGCAACAGCAGCCACGAGCAACCCCACGTCAAGTCCAGGATTCCCTAACCTGCCAGTATTGTTCGAAGAGGGGCCACGTCCAAGAAGACTGCCGAAAATGGTTGGGCTTGTGTTATACTTGCGGATCCAACCAACACGTCTCGAAACTGCCCGAAGAAAAATGGGTGCCCCACCACCAACCGCAGTAGGAGGGCAAGCTTTTTGCCATGATCAAGGAGGATGTGGCGGCACCATAAGATGTAGCTGGTAGAAATTTTCAGTAGATTATAGTAGTAGAACTATTGATTAGTACTATGTTTCGATTTTGACTTGCAAGTATTCGTAATACTCTAATAGCAATATATGGTAGACTATTCATTCTAGCAGAACATAACTATATAAATTTTCATCCGCATTTTATTTAAATTTCGAGGACGAAATTATTTTAAGGAGCTAGATTTGTAAACCCTTAAACCAATATTTATGTGTATTTTTTTTAATTATCTTCCTTCTTCTCTTTCAGTTAAATCATTAAAGCTTATAGCTATTTTTTAGTTAGATAGCATGTGTTGAGTGGGTGTTTATAAAACCCATGTTGCTAATGGACTTAAGTGTTAATTGGCAATTCAAATTTTTCCTCCTGTCGACTATTCATATCCTGTAATTGGATTCAAATCCAGGACTACCAGATAAGTTCAAATCCTCAACAAAACACAGTAGTCAGATCTGAATACGATGTTAATCGGTTTCTCTCCTATCTCAATCTCCCCTTTGATCGTCTATATATACCTGGATGGTAGAGCAGCTGACCTTCCTTTCGTACAAACCCTAACACCCTACTCCCTGCCATTATGAGAGGCGATCGAGGAAGTGTCCAAGCGATCGAAGGAGGCGCTGTGACTCGCATTCGAATCAACTAAAGTAAATTTTTCTATAGCACAATGTAATTCGAGTATCATCATGGTGTTTGTTTAAATGCCTAAGAGGGGATTTAAGGTTGTACTGTTCTGAAACTATGATACATATATATATAGTATCACATTGAAACAAGGTTCAGTAGGCATACTGCATATAGGAAGGTGAATTCCTGTCTTAGCTATTGCACGGGCCATGTACAAGCCTAGGAGACACATTAGGGTTGTGCAACCGTATGGACAGTAGGACTCGAGGGCCGATATCAGATCGATACTTGATCTCATCCTTGACCCTGAGTAGCATTTGATGTTGGGTACAATATTCAATAATGGGTATTCAATGGCAAACCAAAAATCGGATTTGGACAATTGTGTATTAGACCACATCCTCCCATATCAGTAATCCATGATACGTTACGTATCAGTTGTCATATCCAGTACTTTGTACTGGAACCATGAAGCCCATACGTGCTCAAGAGCATCCAACGAGAGTATGTCTACCCTCTTTCAGTTTTCAAACTAAAACCTGGGAAGTGGGTATCAGGAATACGTATGGGTTATCCTATCCTCCCATGACACATATGACTGTGCCAGGTTGCATGCATGTAGTAGTCGCATCAAAGTTTCAGTCTTGAAGGTTAGGACTGCATGTAGGAAGGCCAATGTATGTACTCGGCCTCTGTCTCTCTCTTACTATGCTGCTTTCAAATGTGCTGTCCTTGTAAGTTCTTAGTAATTGGTTGGTTTATCAACCATAAACCAAATAAATTATCTGGACAAGCCTTAAAAAGTGTATATGGACAATTACTCAAAGGAGTGTCAATTTGGAGGGATAAGGACAATACAAATCAAATCTGAAGGTAAACGATGACTAACTGCTGTATATAATACCGTTTTCCCAAACTGGAGATATACAGGTTAGTGCGATACCAGCACATGCTTAACCTTTCTCTCCTTCCGTTTTTTTTACACTAAGTAAGACCTACCAAGTTTCTTCATGTGTTTTGCTTCACATTACAAATTAGATAGTCTTCCTTGTGTTTTGCTTGCCTCGATCGCTATATAGATGATAACAGTAAATGAGATCCATGTTATCATTATGACATGTCAACATCAACAAGTATAATGTTTATACCAGTTGGAGCAAACCTTCAATTTTTGCATTTTCTGTATCATCAGAGACCCAGTCACCATTTGTAATTTTGATGTTATTTAGACATTGCCTGTTGTATCTAATGTTGAATTCCATTCCCATGGGAAAGGAATTGAAAATTTATTCCTAGGAATACAAAAACTTGATCCAAACGAGCCTAGGGGTACAGATCGGGCGGGTTGGGTCGGGCTTGAGTTCAACCCGAGCCCAACCCGATGAAATAACCCTAGCCCAAGCCCAACCCGACCCGGGTTCAACATATGAAGCCAAGATAGAGCTCGGAGGAAGCTCGGGTCGGGTCGGGTCCAATGAGTTTATCGAGCTCTAATATGACATTTAATTTTTTAAATAAGATTAATATTACACATATAATCAAATAGCAATTAAGCACCAATAATTACAAAATACAAACTAACATGAGATTTAGAAGGTGTTGACGAGTTTGGGTTGATAAATTTAGGATTTAAATTTTTTACTTAGAAAGGACAGTTCCACTCACTTGCATAAAAGGGTCTTCTTATTGCGAACGCACAAAATTCTACTAAGCGTAGCTCCACCAGTGAGCCATGTTCCAATACCCATTCCGTCTAGCCAGCTAATAGATACTGTATCAGTCTTAATTCTCCTGATGTCCAACATAAGTCACGGTCCAATATTCTGATAGCATCCAACAAGCCAACCAAATGCCTCGTGCGGAGCGGGGCATTACATAATATACCACTCAGAAAAAGTTTCGTCCTCGAAACTTAAAGGAACAACTCATCTTACTAGTTCACTTAGTCACAACAAGTTACTCATTCAGCTTCAATTTAATATCCAGTAAATCATACTCGACCATTTCGAAATAGCTATCCAACTGTACCACTTTAATCTATCCACGATTCGATCTGTCTATCTCTTTTTCAATTACTTGCAACTTCTCATTAATTTACCAACATTTTTCTTGCATTTCTATCTTGGTCGCAACCTATCACTTCGTTTGGATCCATACACATATTTTAGGCGTCCCCAAAACATATGTACTTCAGCCAAAGTCTGCGCTAGTGCGATAAAATCTTCCCACAATATCTCAGTCGCAACTTATCACTTCGGCTGGATCCATACACATATTTTAGGCGTCCCCAAAACATATGTAATTCAGCCAACTTCCATGTTAGTGTGATTCGATCAGCCAAAGTATAACTCTCTTTTCCAAATCTGACTTAGCATCCTTTCTATTGACTTATCACTTTATTCACTTGCCACAGTCACTATCTTCTAGGCCACAATACTTAACATCAGGGACAACTTGGTTAAGCTCTCTACCCAAGCATAACATTTCTAACATTCGATCAAGGGTCTAACTTAGAGCCAAACATATCAAGAGTTCACAACATGCAATCACATTCCTTCCCAATCCAATAATACTTCTAACCGAGGCAATTCATCTTTTCTAAAAGATATAATCCGACATCAACCACAATCGATTACCTGAGTCAGGGTATAATTCTATGCAACAGTTAAGGTTAACCCAGCATAACATCACCGTTAAGGGACACTCGAGTCATCTAGCAACAACACATGACTCCCAGCTAAGTCTCGGTACAACCAGTACCCACAGATAGTCTCATTGCTATTTTTATGAAAATGGTTAACATACATCTCGTTGAGGTGGTAGAGGCAATATACCACTCAGAACGAAGCCATCCTTGAACAATCCCACTCAAATCTATTCCGGACATTGATGATCTATAATGATCACAACACTTAGCCAACATCTTGGGCTCTCAATATCACAAGCCAACATTCTTAGGGTCTCGAAAGCACTAGCCAGCACACATGAGCCAATTCACCAGTTCTGTTTAACTCATCCATCAATTACCCTATTCAAAATTCTTTTCCAACATCACTTGCAATTCTCAACTTGTTACAGCATATATAGCCACTTTTCTATATTCCCACATTCCCAACAGCATTCACAACATAGCATACTATGGCATCGAGTCATTGTTGGGTTATTTGTGTCTAAACCAACAACAATCATTCATTCAGGGGTATCACAATGTATTTAGACTTATTATATGGAACATCCAGTGAGCAGCCAAGTGGGTCAACGAACTTTCAGACACAAATAATATAGGATGATTACCGAATAACAACAGCATAATCGCGGAAGCAACGTTGAGTGATCACGGAAGCAACTTTGGTTAATCGTCGATGCAACTTTGATTTGAAACGAATCAAAGAAGAGACGAATGACGTAAAGCCGTGCTCTGATACCAATTTGTCATGACCCGATTCGTAGAGTCATTTATTCACATACTTTATCTCTTGGAATCGATCGTCCTTGCTTGGGCGTGATGCCGTACAAGTCTGGTATTGCACTTGTACAAGGCAAAGATTGTAAATAATTGATTATCTCGAAATAGGAACACATCGCAGTGGCAGAAGCAGATAAATTGAAGTTAATGAGGACAATCTTTTTCATTGAATAGAAATACATCAATTCTTTATAGCAGCGAAGATAAAAGGAAAACTTGAAGTCACACAGAAATATATAGAACTTTATTCTCTTTATTGATAATTGAAAAAGTACAAGACTTGTATTAAAGTACAATACTTACAACCAATCTTACTTCATATTGAAAGCCAACTGAACAATGCTATACAGCTTACATTTGATACTTGGATACATTGGATTACAACTCGATATACCGACTTGGCTTACAACTCACTGGTACAACTGATTACAATGTTCCATACATTATGTCCATTATAAACAGAAGACATCATCTTGTACAAGGAGAGCTTCTGTATGCCTAATAAATCTTCGATGCCGTGGGACAGGTCAAGCCAATCTTCGTGTGTAGAACATCCCAAGCACGAGCACCTGTCCACAAAACGTGGGTCAACACATCATTTATGTACTGGCGAGCAGAATCCAACCCACTCGCCTAAACCAACACTACTGGTCAATTTTAGCAAGCACTTAATAGCATGATCTTTCTACTTGGGCCTAGCATCAGTTTACAGTTCATAGGCAATAATCATGGTGAAGTATGCAAACATATTCTTAGCAATATCATGTGGACGTATCATTATAGCATTCTTGGTGTTATCATACAAGGCATCATTGAGGCATCTTTAACATAATAGCTTTAACATGTTATATAACTCTCACTTTAAGCATCACTTAGCATGTATGTCCTATTTGAGCAATATTTATAGCATGGCATCTTTCTAGCATACTAAATTTAACATGTTAAGCAGGTTCTCATACTGAAAGGCTACATACAACATCATTCATTTATTTGGAACGTTAAGCACGCAGTTAAACCCACATATATTGAGTTACCACATTTAAGTAATTTCTTACCGATAGCTAACTCCCTCGTACCTGCATCAAATACAGGTTAGCAGACATACTTACTCTGCCTGCACAAAATGTTCATTAGCATGCATCCTGACTACATGGTCACTGGTGTTGTTAAACCATATGGACTCTTTTCATTTCATTTCATTTTTAAGATAATGCGGTCAGCATAGTAGGTGGCGAGCCTCTATGCCACCCCGCCTTATCCGTGCTCCCACAACACTCATCATTATTTCTTCCTAGGCCGAATCGGTCCCCAGGGCCCTAGGAACCGTTCGAGGAAATTATTGCTCAATCCTTGTATGCAAGTTGTCCATGACCATGTGAATGCGTGCCCGACTTGATTATGAACAAAATCGTATGGTAAAATATATTAAGGAAAGTAAAGGCAACAGTGCATCATTAGTCATATTCAATGACTTATTCATTTCATCATTACCATTATTTCATTTGGTGATCTCAACGATCCCAGCTTTATCATTTCTCATTCATTGCTTCATTGCAACGTATCTCATATCATTCCTTTCTTAAGAGGAATGTAACATTCATTCATTAATAGGGACATTTATTCATTTATTCATTTCTTATAAGGGACATGCCGCATTTCATATTCTTGCAACAACTATACGGAGAGTACCTGATTCTAGTGTTTCATTTAGTTCATTGGGTCGATAGCATAGCCAGTTTATTTCTTATACTATAATTCATAAGGCATTTTATTATTCAAGTGTGATTCGTTCAGCATTCAAAATTTATGTGTTATTCATTCAATGATTTCCAGCATATACATCTCTATCGATTTAGCAATTAAAGAATCGCATCACAACTATTCAACATTCAAGGTACGAGACATTAGGAACATATTCATAGCATTTTAATACTCCATTTTATTAGCATGAAGGAGTAAGAGGAGGAAGGACAGTTCCACTCACTTGCATAAAAGGGTCTTCTTATTGCGAACGCACAAAATTCCACTAAGCATAGCTCCACCAGTGAGCCATGTTCCAATACCCATTCCGTCTAGCCAGTTAATATAGACTGTATCAGTCTTAATTCTTCTGATCTCCAACATAAGTCACGGTCCAATATTTGATAGCATCCAACAAGCCAACCAAATGCCTCATGCGGAGCGGGGCATTGCAGATATCACCATCGCCGTCTTCGACACCGCTCCGCACGAGTAGAAGAACTCAGTTTCTCCAGGAAGGCGGAACACAACTCTTTTCTCTGCGCACTATATGGTTGCGTGGCATGCACTCAACCAATCCATGCCGAGGATTATATCGTACTCCTTGATGTCGAGGACGGTAACTTCCAATGATAATTCTTTCCTCCGATGTTGATGTAACCATCCCTACAAATTTTTGTGGCACACATATCTATTCCCGATGGAGTGCTAACGCTAAGATTCATATCTAATAATTGTATGGGTAATTTATGTTCTTCTACAAAGTCGACAGATATGAAACTATGCGTAGCATCCGAATCGCACAGTACTCTAGCAGGCATATTTTTATTGAGTAGTATACCTGTGACAACCGTATCGGATGCGAACGCTTCATCCCGAGTCAGTGCATAGGCTCGACCTTGCGCTCCCTGACGGTTTTGTGGGTTCACGGGCACTGCATTTGTGCCACGGGCGGGAGGCACCCTATTCTGGTTCTGGAAGTCCATGGGTGGAAATTGGCTTGTCCTTTCCGGTCGACAATCTACCGCCTTGTGGCCTAGTTTGCCACACTTGAAGCATCCACTCTAGCAATCGACTGCCAGGTGTCCCATCTTGCAGCAGCGGTGGTACCATACTTCGGGATGAGGCCCTCGATACTCGGACGTATTCGGGCGCTTTGGCACACCAGATCCTCCTGCGTCGTAAAGATGCTTGTTGAAGTTGAAACGAGCACTTGACCCGCCCCTCTGCGAAGCAGACCAAAGATCCGTTCGCTATCAAGGGCAGCATTATAGGATTCTCTGTAGGTCTGACATCTTTGATTCATGACGTCCCGACGAAGCTCGTCATTCAAGCCCTGCTGAAATCGCTCGCACCACGCTTCCTAGTTCGGTAAGAAGGCCCCGACAAACTTCGTGAGTTTGGCAAACTTTGCGTCGTAATCATCAACTGACATATTCCCTTGCTTCAAAGATATGAATTCTTCTTCTTTTTTCGACAAACCATACGGGAAATGTACTGCTCGAGGAAGGCCTCCTTGAACGTCTTCCGCGAGATCTTCGTACCGGATTCGGCTTTGTGGAGTTCCTGTCTCTTCGACTCCCACCAGTCATGCGCCCTCAAGTTTAGTAGTAAAGCCGTGCACCCCACTCTCTTGGACCCTTTGATGACGAAAAGGTTGAACAGATCCTCGATCTTCACTAGCTATCCTATAGTCTCGTCTGGTTCCGCTTGCCCATTGAACTCGGGCGGCTTCATTTTCTGGAATTCGGTGGCCTTGTACACAGCAGAACATACGCTTTGTCGTTACTGGTTGCACTTCTTCTTCTGATGCGGCAGTCATCGAATTCTGATGGGTCGCTATGGTGCTTACGGTCCGGGTCAGTGCCTCCATCTGCTTCTGTTGGGTACTGATTTGAGTCTGGATTTGTGCTTGCAGCTGCTGTTGCTGCATCTCCGCCTGGCGTTGTTGGACTTCAATGAGTCGAATCAATCGATCTATGGCGGTCTCGCTAGGCATTGTGTCTTCGGTACTATCCGTACTAATCAAGGTGGTGTTGACAGTAGGGACACCCAATTTCTTTGACATTCCTACAAAATTGAGCAAACCCGTTAGTATTATCAAGATATCTACGGGCTTATCCGTATGGAACGATTATTTCTTGTCGCATATGTCGAAAAGCATAATTTTGAAAAATCGCAATACATCCAAAAAAGAAGATTTGATGGGTCCGAGGTGTGAACCGTGCTCAGATACCAACTTGTCACGCCCCGACCTGTCCAATCGGTCGCCCTCGCCTTGACTCGAGGTAAATCGATTCGCCCAAGCCGGAGCGTGATGTCGTACAAGTTTATGATGGACTTGTACAAGGCAATACTTGCGCTTGTAAATTCTTTTGAGACAACGAGTTGAAATTAAATAGTACATAGAGTTGAAAATGCAGAATAGGAAGAAATTTAGCTTGTCATTCATAAGGCTTGCAAAATATGTCCAAAGACATCTTTAAATTTCATATGCCGTTGCGGCTACATATTTGAAACACAAAAAAAAACTCTCGACAAGCGCCATGAAATAATCCTTGTCGTTCCATACGTTCATGCCCCTTTATACATTTGAACAAAAGCCTTCGATCTGAATTGGGCTTCAAAATACTTCAAAATAGGAGAGCTTTGAGCCGTCTCCCGTTCTTCAGCTTCAGCTTAGTCTCGTGCTCCCGCAACGCTCTCATTACCTGGAGAGTTGGGGGGGTTAGCACACTTGCTAGTGGATGGGACGAACTCACTCGTCTAAACCGACTCTGCTTATTAATGATTATAGCATACGAAGTGATCTTTCTATTAGAACTATATGAATTTCAGCTCATATCGAAGACACATTTTAAACAATAACGACATAACCAAAATAAATTCATCTTACCACGGTCGTGCTCCGGCCCTGCATAAAATAGATATGATACTTACCACCTGTACAGGACAATAGGTGAGCATGCAATCTATCTTATATGAAGTCGTATGTGGTCACTGGTGATCTCGACACCATGAAGGACGATTACGTAGCATTGCGACGTGCCCTCCAGTCCAGGTTGCAAGCCTTACTAGAGGTCTTCGTGCCTTGCGCCGAGCGCGATTCCATAATTTTCTCCTAGGCCGATTCGGTCCCAGCACCCCGGGTAATATTTTGAGGAAAGGTTAATTATACAAGTTGTCCATGACCATGCTAATGCATGAACAGTTTAATATGCATGAAATGGATTTGCATAGCATAACTAGTATGAAGAAACATAATCAATTCTACTCGTACGAAGGTTCTTATACCCGAAGCCATACATTCTGATTTAGCGTCCCGTAGGCACCAAATTCTTCAAGGCACAATATACCGCCAGTAATATTTCTTTAGTTCAGTTTGCAGGTCATGAATAATTCTATCTTCTTTTAAGAAACTTATCGTTTTCATGTAATAGTAGTAAAACTTATAGAGTTGGAGTAAATTACTCTAGTTAATACCGTTATCCCAAGTTCTTGATCTTAGTGTCAAAGCATACATTCCGTTAGCATCATCGATTTGAACGTTTAACTTTAAGGTTTTCGATGGCGGGAAGGAGTAGAAAAGAAGGGGCCGAAGAACCACCCACCTAAGGAAATTGTGCTGAGAGTAGGAGATCGCTTTGCGACGGTCAAGCGTCAGTTACACGAACTCCTGCAATGGCACGAGCATCATGTTAGAATCCCTTCAATCGTTTTTTCAAAATTTCCAAAGACGCATTCAAAAATCAACGCGAAAGCATCCTTATCAAACCCAAGCAATAAACATTCTGAAAGCCAAGAAATCCAACAAAACCAACAACAGACCCATTGTATCGTTTCCTTTAGAGTTCATTCGCCAAGGCGCAGTCTGCTGCATCTAGGACTTATTCCAACAGTAGCCGATCCATTAGTTGGAACGGTACTCATATCATTCGTCCAAATCGATTTTATTGATGCCATGGTTTTCGTATACCAACTCATCGCTGAGTCCGACTGGTCTATGTTCCCGACCATGTCTGACTTGCGTTCGAGCCTATTACATAGTGCTTTGTCCCAACGGGACCGTGACACTACAACATGTGTGCATGTGTATACACCTATAGTGTATCCATATGTGCATAGGTGTGCATGTTTATAGTGTATGTGGCCTACACATGTAGGTTTGTGCATGTGTGTGTCCTATAGTGTAATGCATATGTGAATGGTAGTGTACATGTGTTAAGGTGTACATACACCTGTGTAAATGTATACATGCGTGCAAGTGATTAGAGTGTGACAGTAGTGTGTGGCAGTAGTGTATAACAGTTGAGTAAGGGAGAGTGATAGTATATGTATGTGGGAGTGCCAAGGGGATGGGGATATATGTAGGTTGTCGCAATCCCTGTGACAATGTAGAGATGGGAGTATCAAGTTTATAGTGTCCAGGTGAAGGGACAAACTTTTACTACTATAAAAGTAATTGCCATTTTTTTCTTTACCAACTCTTTTATTATATATTAATATTATAAATATATATTACTAACTCTTAATATTATTTGGGGCCCCTTGGATCTTGGTGCCCCGGGCCTATGCCCCGTTTGTCCCTCCCTCGGGCCGCCCCTGCGTGAAGGAAGGTGACGTCTCTATGTGCTTCAGAGCTTTCCTCCATCTCCGTGAGACAGTCATCTTCAACGTCCGGGCCGTGGACACGGAGCACCGTCCCATCGGCCAGCACCTGATCTTCTTCCATGACCTGCAGAGCTTCCTCGAGTCGCCGGTACTGAGGGGACGTCTCGTGTCCGACGCGATATCGGTCGTGGCCTGCTTCAACGACAGGGCCGCGTCCTTCTTCTGGGACTTCGCGTCCCGCCGCAGCATGGAGGGACCGCTGGCTCTGTACTGCAATTCGGGCGGAAGTGTTAGTCCCGGGGCTTGATCAAAGATGGTAGAACTAGATGTCGAGATCAGAGGTTCAAACAAACGTTCCCCTTCTGATTATTCTCGAGATCTACGAGGAACACTATAATATAAATCTGATTACAAAAGCAACAATAATCAGAAAATAAATCTTACGTTCTTCCTTGCAATCGCAGTTGCTGACGGACAGAACTGAGTTACAACGTAGAGAAAAGAGAAAAAAGAAGAAAATGAAAGGTTCTTGCTGGGGTGATTAAGATCACCGTTGCTCAAAGCAAGATTCGTCCCACTATGATCTGCTTCCAGGAACCAACAAGTTCACGAAGAACTTCTGGAACGCTCGTAAGTCAATATTTGAGACTTGAACGGGCTTCATGGACTTTACGGACTCCCTTAACTCTCTTCTTGGTGCATCTCCCAAAGGAGGCCAAGGGGCTCTATTTATAGAGTGGAGCGGGACTTCACCTTTTCTTCTATCCGATGTGGGACTAAAATACCAATACTCAAAAATAGAGTTTGATATTTTAGATCATCCCACAATCAGCATAGTAGTGTGATAGTCCACGCCTACCCCCCGAACACTCCCGTGCATGCACGAGACAACCTGGAGTCCGTGTCCGAATATGAGTCCGTACAACAAAAATCAACTTGCATCCTTGTTGAAATTAATCCTTTTTTCTTCTAGGAAAATACTCCCATATGGCATACACTTGTGTCCTACCACACCTCATGTGCACACCTCAACGCAAGCAATGCATTATATTGAGATACTCACCATTTGGTGTAGCCGATGTGTGACTATCTTTCCTAGTCTAAAGGCAAAAACACCAACAATCTCACACATATCTCAACATATGGGTTGAGCGTTCCCTACAGTGACTGCCCATCATACATTAGGAAAGATGTCGCTGACGACTTGAATCATTCTGCATTGGTCAAATAACAATATGATACAAGAATGGACTAGGCCTTGAATTCTGTACCATGAATGCAGTTTTTTTCACTAACATAATGACATCAGCTGTGCTTCCGGTTGCACATTAAAGACCCTGTGCATGCCTAGTTTCGTTGTATGTATCATGGGCGTCTACAAGTTTACCTTCAAGAGACGGCCTGGATCTCTTTCCATACATTCTAGGTGAGTTCTTTTAAATAGTCCTTTGGCATGAAGCCTTGCGCTTCCTTGCAGTGCTACCCCGTTATAACATGGCCCAAAGCCAAGGCTACACCTCATCGTGGTGTCACGCCACTGTAGCATGAGGTCCAGCCTCTTTGTAGTGCCAAACTACCAAGCATGAAGCCTTGTGCTTCCTTCCGGTGTTACGTCGCTGTGACATGGCTCGTATAGCCGAGGCTTTATCCACTCTAGGCACCTCTTGGTGGTGTCACACCACGGTAACATAAGGTCACCGGCCTCTTTGTAGTACTGACAACCACTTTTCATTATACAACATTAGGCTACCTGCCTATATGCGGTACTATGCCGCTGTGACATGGCTCGCAAAGCCGAGTCATTACCCTTACCGAGGAACCTCTTGGTGGTGTCATCCCACTGTAGCATGGAGACCTTACGCTCCTTTGTAGTGTTGTGCTACCGTGCTTCCTGTAGAGCACACCAGACATTCGAAACGCCTGAGAACTCATTAAGGCGTCTAAGCCATCCTCCTACAGGACTTGTTCTTTAAGAGAACAGATAGTTGACAACATTGGTTATGGGTCCGTAACCCCTCAATGTCTCAAAGGACTATCCACTGTTCCAGATATTCTCTCCGTCAATGGTCCTTTTTGAACCAAAAGTTAGATGCCTAGTAGATTTCTCTTTGAACTAATAGCATAAAACTTTATGGTAGAATTACAAAGACAGAATATCACATCATTTTCAAGCCCATCATAATTACTATATCCTCGACCAGCTGGCGCTTGAGACCTTTGGTGAATGGATCAGCCAATTTTTCTGACTTTGAACATCAATCACGGTAATGACTCCAGTCTTTATCATATCATTCACCGCCCTATGCCTCAATCGCATAGTCCTTTTCTTACTATTGAATAGATCATTTGATGCCACCGCTGCAGCTGGTTGTCGCAGTATATCGGTACTGCCGGAATCTGCGCACCAACCACTGGAAGATCATACATGAGCTTCCGAAACCATTCTGCTTCTTCTGCTGCAGCAGCCAGTGCAAAGAACTCAAATTTCATTAAGGAATGAGAGAGCATTGTCTGCTTATTCGACTTCCACGATATAGCAGCTCCACTCATGGAAAATGTATCCTCCTGTGGACCTTTCGCTCTCTGCTTCTGAACACCAGCTTGCATCACTGAAGCCTTCTATTACTGTCAGATATCCGCTGTAGTGCAGTGCATGCTTCTGAGTCCTCATGAGATATCTCATAACTCTCTTCACGGCCTTCCAGTGCTCCACACCTGGGTTGCTCGAAAATCGACTCAGCATCCCCACGACGAAAGCTATGTCAGGCCTTGTGGCTAGTAGCGTACATCAGACTCCCGATGACGCTAGCGTACTCCAATTGTCTGACGCTTTCCTTCAAGTTTGGCTCCAACTTCTGATCACTTCGGTACGGCGTATCAATTATAGGAAGATCATGCTACCCGTATCGAGTGAGCATCTTCTCAATATAATGAGATTATGACAGTGTCAATCCAGTGTCTGTCCGGATGATCTTGAGTCCCAAGATAACATCAGCATCCCCTAAGTCCTTCATACTGAACTTTGTCGAGAGAAACTTCTTTGTCTCAGTAACACAGCTTATATCCGTACCTAGGATGAGCATGTCGTCCACGTACAGACAAACGATGACTCCTCTTCCATCAGCGAATTTAGTATAAACACACTTGTCTATTTCGTTGACCCTGTAGCCGTTTGATCTTATAACTTTGTCAAACTTCTCATGCCATAATTTGGGAGCTTGCTTTAAGCCGTATAGAGATTTTATCAACTTGCAGACTTTGCCTTCTAGGCCTCTGACGACAAATCTTTCTGGCTGTTGCATATAAATCTCCTTGGTCAGCTCGCCATTCAGGAATATTATTTCACATCCATCTGATGTATCACCAGCTTGTGTATTGCCGCAAGGGCAAGCAACAATCTGATGGTTGTCATCCGTGCTACTGGAGCATATGTGTCAAAGTAGTCGATCCCTTACTTTTGAAAAAATCCCTTGGCCACTAGCCTGGCCTTGAACTTGTCAATGGTTCCATCAGCTTTCATCTTCTTCTTGAAGATCCACTTGCATCCGATGGATTTCGCTCCTTCGGGTAAATCAACTAACACCCATGTGTTATTGGAGGTAATTGAGTCAATTTCATTATCTATTGCCTCCTTCCAAAAGACAGCATCTCTGGTCTTCATCGTCTCATCATAGGTAAGTAGATTTGCTTCCACATGATAGGTGACGAAGTCATCTCCGAAACTCTTCGGCTTTCTTGTTCGCTTCGTCGACGGCTCAGCGAGTTCTGGTTCAATTGTTATTTCTCCACCAACAACTTCATCTTGGACTACTGGCTCATATGAGACCTCAGTCTCATTTGCACCTACATCATTCTCCGAAATATCTGGGAGAACAATGTTTTTGTGTCGTGCAAACTTATCTTCAAAGTATTCAGCATCGCGAGATTCGATGATATAATTTGACTCAATATCAAGGAATCTCTGGACATCACTCTTCTCGGCATACCCCAAGAAGATCGCCTTCGTATTCCTTGTCCCCAGCTTCTGAATCTTCAGATCTGGGAGCTTCACATAAGCCAGACACCCCCACACTCGAATGACATTCAAGTTAGGTCTGACTTTGAACCAGAGTTCATAAGGAGTTATGTCATAAGTTGCATATGGCACTCTATTCAGAATAAAAGTGGCCGTTAATGCAGCTTCTCCCCAATAGCATTTTGGAAGACCTGCAGTTAGCAACATTGAGTTCATTATTTCTGTCAATGTTCGGTTCTTCCTTTCTACTACTCCGTTAGATTGAGGAGAATACGGAGCAGTAGTCTCGTAGATGATTCCATGTTCTTTGCAGAACAATACGAATTCATGAGACCGATATTCTCTGCCTCGATCACTTCTCAACCTCTTGAGTTGTTGTCCAGTCTGCCGTTCATCTTCGGCCCTAAACTCCTTGAACTTCTCGAACGCTTCGTCTTTAGATTTGAGCAAGTAGACGAATACGTACTTAGAGAAGTCATCGATGAAGGTTATGAAATACTTCATCCCGACTTTTGTAGAGAATTGTTTGAAGTCACAGATGTCGGAGTATACCAACTCCATAAGATCTGTGCTTCGATTGACCTGATGAAAGGGTTTTCTAGTGATCATTGTCTGAGAACATACTTCACACTTCTCTACCTTACCCCCACATTTGGAGATAAGTCCTAGACTAGACATTTTGTTTATTCTTTTATAATGAACATGTCCTAACCTTTTATGCCACAACTCAAGAGAAATCAAAAAGAGCGATTGCATTTATTTCATTAGACTGGTTTACAAGCTGAATTTTAAACATTCCTTCGATTTGATAAGCCTTTCCGAAGTATGTTCCCTTCTTGGACATCACCATCTGACCAGCATTAATGTCCATCCTCAAGCCTTCAAGCCTGCATTGCTAAGCAGGCTCCCAGAGATCAGGTTCTTGGCAATCATCGGAACATGTTTCACTCTTTGGAGCGTCAGAGTGTTCCCGGAAGTGAGTTTTAGCTCCACAGTCCTGATCCCCAGAACTTCAGCTTGGGCCTGGTTCGCCATGACAACCTTCTCAAAAGTAGGCTGGTACATGACGAACCATTCCTTCCCAGAACAGACATGGCATGTCGCAACGGTGTCTATCCACCAGTCAGAGTCAGCACCCACACTTGTGACCTGAGCGATCATAGCAACGAGGTTAGAAACCAAAGAAACCTTACTAGGCTCACCTTTCTCTGATTGTTTGGGCTTGGATCTGTATTCACTCTTGTAGTAGCCTTTCTTGCCACAATTGAAGCAAGTCACGTGGGACTTGGACTTCTATTGCTTGAATGAAGGACCATTTACTTTCAGATTAGTAGAATCCTTCTTTTATGATGAGAAGCCACCTGTTTCCCCTTGGGCTCTCTCGTCTGCACCAGATTGGCCTTAGCCAACTATTTGGACAGAGTGTCCATCTTCTGTTGAGAACGCATCTCGTCCTCAACATGGATCTCTTGAAGGAGATCTTCCAAGCTAATATCCAGCTTCTTCCGGTGCATTCTTGCATAGAATGTACTCCATCCAGCAAAAAGTTTAGAGACAATCCCTCCAACAACAAACTTGTCGACGAGGGGCATTTTCTCGTCTTCTAGCTTCTGGCGCAGCTTCAAGAACTCTTTTACCTGAGGCAACATAGCCTTCTCGTCTTCGAAGAGCCACTTGTGGTACTTCTCGACGATGAAGATTTTCGATCTATTGTCGTCGTATTCATACAGCTTTCCCAAGGACTCCCAGATATCCCTGGCAGAAGTATTCTAGGAGTATGACTCTGCCAGGGAGTCCTCCATTGCATTCAGAATTAATAGCCTACGGAGACTATTATCCCTTCTCTATTTGGTCAGTTTGACTTGTGCAGCAGCAATGGTATCTGCTGTACCACCTTCTGGAGTCGTCGGTCCTTCTGGAATAGTTGGTTCAGCCTTGATCAACACATGATCGACATCTACTAGTTGAAGATTGAGAGTGATTTTCCTCTTCCAGATTTGAAAGTGTTCTCCATCGAACTTCTCCAGTTTGTGAAAGCTGGTATTGAGGAGAGGCACGTGAGTTTTCCATTGTGCTGGTATAGCTTTGAGATTGTTAGAACCGGAACACAATTTTCAATAAAAAACTGAGATAATGAAATAGTTGTAAAAATAACGTTCCAACGCAACGCTTCAAGGAAGGTGTGTAACAGAGATCCTAGAAGGATTATGGAATACGAAAATCTAAGAAGATTTCGTAACGTAGCAAACGATAGCAGTGCTTCTAAAAAGAAGGTACTAATCGAAATGCTAATGGCAGCAGCGAAGATGACAGACGATAGATGGAAGGTGGTGGCTTGTTGGGGTGTCAAGAACACCAGTGCTCAAAGCTAGATTCGCCCACACGGTCAGCTTCCAGGAACTAGCAAGTTTAAAAAGAACTCTAGAACGCTCTGGTAATCTGCTCAACGACGGACTGCTCGGAAAGACAGGACAGGACGACGATTTGATGTCTCGAACAGCACTCTCTTCGCTCTTCATAATTTTTTGAAGTCTGTAAGTATTTTTCGAGAGAGAAGAGGCTCTGTTTAAATATCCACTGCCATAACTGATCAGATTCGCACTGTACGCCATGTTATAATGTCAGATCCACTATTCCAGGATCAGTTACGAATCAGTCAGAACGTGGACAGCCATGAACTGTGCGAGTTGCGCCATTGGATGTGTTGCGCGCGCGCCATCAGCGCGCACTGCACACGCGGCACAACCAGCGCAAACTGGCACAACCCGAGCACCTGCGCAATCCAACGCACCTGCGTAACGTGCTAAGTACAAAGTGCGCCAACAAAACGCACTGCGCACGCTACGCACGCGGCGCAACCAGCACAATCAGCGCAAACAGGCACAACTGGCGCAACCCGCGCACCCGCACAACCGAGCACCCGCACAACCCATCGCACCTGCGCACGCGCGCAACCCAGCGCACCGTGCATGCGTGCACCCTGTGCAACCTGGGCACGCAACTGGGCCACACAACGTGGCTGCACAACGTGCTAAGTGCAAAGTGCGCCAACAAAATGCCACATTACGCCTCATGAGCCCGAGTCCGAGTCGCTAAGTCCCTACGGGGCTTAGTCCCTTGGAAATTAATTTTCCAAGAGCAAAAGCATGAATGCTTTTCTTGGAGCCTTTTCCTTACCTCTTAGTAAAATCATCCACATGATTCCCTCCTTAGGGTCACCACCCCATGTGCATATCCCAACAACACATACACATATATATGTTGAGATAACTCATGGTGCTTTTCCAATGTGGGACTAAACTTTGCTAAGCATGTTGATAGCAAGCTCTCTTCATGTCAAGGAGCAAGAGCACCAACAATGACCACTTTTCTTTTAAGTTTATAAAGGAGTAAAAGAACGATGATAAAAAACACCAAGGTTGACAAAGCAAACGGATGGCTCCTGATGGAAAGGATTTGAAGTAAACCTTTATTTTCTGGGATAGCCATAATCCAACATCAAGAAGCAGCTTATTTCCAGAGGCATCATGGTTGTCCATCGACTTCATACATTCAACAATTAGATCTTGCCCGGCACCCTCGGCTACGACAAGAACCATGTGACCATCTTCTTTAAGCCGCTTTTCTACATATCCATAAAGTCCACCCTTCCCTTCCAAATAGAAGGGCAACTCAGGTATCAAACAACAGTCCTTAGCAAAGGGGAAAAAAGGATAAACAACCTTGTTAACCAAAATATGCATTCAAAAATCAAAATTAAAAACATTAGCTCCGTCGTCAATACTTGCATGCTTATCACATCTCTACTTGCAAGAGTAGCATACATTGCAATGAACCCTACATCAAAACACAAATTAGGACAAGAGGGCATAAGTCAGTCTTGCCATGTTGAAGACTAATGTGGGCATATCAAGTAATTGTAAGACACAATAGATATGGTTGAATATAATTAGGAAACCCTCATGTCATTTCTTTTTTTAAATACTTGTACCATTTTAAAATCTATATGAACATGTTAAGGTTGTCAAGTACCATCTCCATTTTAATCCGCATATACAGAAATATAAAGCTACAATAGACCAGATTGGTGAAAGACTTTGATATTTGATGTAATAAGAAATGAGAATGAAAGACTTTGATACTTGATGTAATTAGAAATGAGAATGAGAAGTTATGAAAAAACATCCACATTAATTTCCTCAGAGCAACCATTTAAGATTTTGACGATCAGTATGTGAGCACGCTGACAATGCTTAGGAACTAGACAAATAACATAATCTGCAGAGATGACAGTGAAATCGAGAATCAGCTGAAATGGACATAATCTGCAGAAGATTATGAGAATAATTCTGACTAGTTAAAGGAAATAATAATGCCTTGTTCTCATTGATGGGGGCTGTTTACAATATATATAGTGTCTACACGATTGGGCTTATGGGCCATATTTACCTTAGTTACAAATATAATCTAACACCCCCCCCCCTCAAGTTGGAGCATGCAAGTCACAAATGCCCAACTTAGGAAGTAAAAAATCAAACACATGCTTTCCAAGGGGCTTGGTGAAGATGTCAGCCAGTTGAGAAGAAGTAGGAACATGCGAGGCTATTACGGTGCCATCTCTAATAGCATCGCGAACAAAATGCAAATCCACCTCAATATGCTTACTGCGCTCATGAAATACCGGGTTCTGAGCCAGGTGCAGGGCTGACTGACTGTCACAATACACCGACATAGCAGACTCCTGGCAAACGCCCAAACACACTAATAACTCTTTCAACCATTTCAACTCACAAACAAGCACAGCAAGAGATCGGTATTCAGCTTCAGCGGAAGATCGAAAAACAGTTGGTTGCTTCTTGGTCTTCTAAGAAATAGGAGACCCCCCAGAAATACCAACCAGCCTGTAACAGAGCGGCGAGTCAAGGGACAACTGGCCCAGTCGAAATCATACCAACCAGAAAGAAGGAGATCACAATCAGCTTTCAAAAGAATAACCTATCTCGGTGCATGTTTGAGATATCTGACAACTCTCAAAGCAGCATGCTAATGATCTTGTCGAGGCTCCTGTAAGAATTGAGACAAGACATGCACAGCATAGGCTAAGTCAGGGCGAGTAAATGATAGATAAATCAACCTCCCAACCAGCCTCCGATAAGTCTCTGCATCTGCCATATTTGGACTAGTCGATTCTGCCAGCTTGTGATTGGACTCCATGGGAAAACCAGCAGGTCGAGACCCCATCAAGCCGCATTCTGAAATGATGTCCAAAGCATACTTCCTTTGACACAAGAAAATCCCTTCTGCACTCCGAGCCACCTCTATGCCAAGAAAGTACTTCAACACACCAAGGTCCTTCATGTGAAAGCAAGAACTAAGGTACTTTTTGAAAGCATCTAAAGCACCTGAGTCATTACCAGACACAATCATCATCCACATAGATCAAAACATGCAACTCTACCTTCCCTTTAAAAGAGAGAAAAGAGAATAATCGGAATGAGATTGAATAAATCCATATATCAGAGAAGCAGCAAGCTTAGCAAACCAACAATGTGGTGCATGTTTCAATCCATATAGAGACTTACGCAGGTGACACTTTGTTGGGTTCACTATGCGAAAAACCTGGCAGCAACTTCATATACACTTCTTCTGCCAGATCTCCATGAAGAAAAGCATTGTGCACATCCATCTGGTACAAAGTCCAACCTCTCATAGCTGCAACATCCAAGAACGTCCGAACTGTAGGCATCTTAGCTACCGGGGCAAATGTCTCTGAATAGTCGATCCCCTCAACCTGATGATTACCGAACACAACCAGTGGTGCCTTTAAGCGCTCAACACTTTCGTCTGAGTTGTACTTAATTTTGTACACCCATCTACTTTCCAATGCTTTCTTCCCAGGAGGCAAATCGATAAGACTCCATGTCCTATTATCTTCCAGAGCCTGTATTTCAGTTTGCATAGCCGCACGCCAGCCTGAATCTCGCGAGGCCTGGCGATATGAAGTTGGCTCAACACCTGCAGTGATAGCTGCAAGAAAATCTCTGTATCCAGCAGTAAATATGTCATAACTTAGAAATTGTGTTAGAGGATACGAAGTACCTGAGGAAGTGACGGGAACAGATGAACTGTAGTGAAGGGGGGACTTTTACTTCGAACAGCATTCGTCACAAAATCCTGTAATCGCACTGGCTGTGATTTCTTTCTCATTCCTCTTCCCAATACTACCTCGTCGGGCACCACTGGCAACACTGTATCTCCTGTATCATCAGTAGTATTCGCATCACTCCCAACGGACTCTCCTGTCAATACTTCTGCAGCTACCTGTGCATCCTCGTCACTTGGTGCCAAGTCGCCAGCAACCACTTCGGCCTCAGCAACCGTAGCTGGCACCACCCCAAAAACCTCTATATCGTCTCCCGGTACCTCAACAGATGCATGGCGTGTCGTAGAAGACATCTTGCTAGTAGAGCCACATCCAGAAAATTCTTTTCATAAAAAATAACATCACGGGACACAAAAAATTCACCAGTCTCCAAATCATACAGTTTCCATCCCTTTTTATCAAGTGGATACCCAACAAAGATACATTTTCTACTCCTGCTAGCAAATTTATCATGTCGGGATTTCAAATCATACGTATAACAGACTCCTGGCGAACGCCCAAACACACCAATAACTCCTTCAACCATTTCAACTCACAAACAAGCGCAGCAAGAGATCGGTATTCAGCTTCAGCGGAAGATCGGAAAACAGTTGGTTGCTTCTTGGTCTTCCAAGAAATAGGAGACCCCCTAGAAACACCAACCAGCCTGTAACAGAGCGGCGAGTCAAGGGACAACTGGCCCAGTCGGAATCACACCAACCAGAAAGACGGAGATCACAATCAGCTTTCAAAAGAATACCTTGTCCCGGTGCATGTTTGAGATATCTGACAACTCTCAAACCAGCTCTGATACCATGAAGGAAATAATAATGCCTTGTTTTTATTGATGGGGGTTGTTTACAATATATATAGTGTCTACACGATTGGGCTTATGGACCATATTTACATTAGTTACAAATATAATCTAACACTAGTCTATAAAGATAAAAGCTGTCATCCTGGATGGGAGTTGATGAAAAAGATCTAGAAACCCTTCGCAATAGCCCAGAAGTGATCATTGAGGACGGAAGATATTTGGGTTTTGAACTGATGTTATGACAGGTATTGATTACTTTTTAATTAGATAAAAATCTGGCTGTTACTGGAGAACATTACAAAGCTTTGTTTTCAGTTGATTTGGCTGCTTTAGCTCGACTAGGCATTTAGGTCGTCTGTCAAACTTTATGGTATTTCAAGCGTGCAATATTTCAACTTTTGGACATATGTAGTGTTTTTAGAAAGAACAGCCTTGATTGCATCTAAGGCCAAAAAGTGGAATTGCAGCTACAATTCCTTCACTGCACAGGCCTATCTTAAACAAAGAAATTTCTGCACTAAAGCAACAAACATTTCATCTAATCCCACCAACTGAGAATTTTCATATATGTTTCTAGCAATATTAAGCAAAGGCTTGATCAGATCTTAAGCCAAATTGGAAGTGCAAATGTAATTTTTTCAAGGTTCGCAGTACCAGTATCGAACCAGTCTCTGAAGCTTCTTACGAGTATTGGTATCGGCTCGGATCGGAGTTTCCGAGTTTTTGGTTTCAGAAAACCAAAAATGACTAGGAATTAGTTTAAATATTTGGTATATTTAGGAATAATCTTATGTATTATATGTTTTTCCACTAGTTTTGAATGGAATAAATATTCAAAACTGTTAACTTATTCATCCACAATAGATATTATTATTTATTACTTGCTTTTATACAAAGTACTCGTTCAATAGATAGTTTTGAACTGAATAATATTAACATGTATAAGCATTTTGATCTTAATCGTTATTTTTTGTCATATTTTTCTTTGTTTTTAATCTCTTTCTTAACTGACCAGGAAGGAGAGTCACAATTAGTGTATCAGCCAGTATTGTCTGGGGTTTCGGATTGCATATGCCAAATTCGATACAATACAGATATGGCCAATACATATTGGCCGATACTGCCCTGATCCTGCAAACCTACATTTATTTATTGCATGGATCTGTCTTGGAAAAGTGAGAACTTCCATAGTTTCATAACACAGAGTGTGATTCATGAATTAAATGAGGCTAGGGAAGTTGCGTACCACTATAGCGACCCATTAGCTTCACAACACCTATACCATTTTCAACACTTGTAGCTTCAACATGTGCTGCATTGATGGCCTGCTGGGCCTCCTCAACAGCAGTATCAAAACCAAAGGACTTGTCGATTACCTGATTTCAATATCACGATATCGTAACTAACATGCTTGACATGGTTGCATGATATAGTTTAAAAAATTAAATATCCACGGATAGTGTAGAAAAGTACAGCAATGTCATTATCTATTATCTTGGGAATTCCAGCAACAACAACTTTAAGGCCACGCCTTTGAACTTCCTGCAAGAATTCTTAAGTCTGCAGTTCCAATATTTCATTTGTAGCTTGCTACTTGATCTTTTCAATGGTTCCATATCTTAAAAAGGCGCAGAGGAGGAACTAAACTAAAATGAAGGACACTTGTAAATCTCTCTCTACAAGCAACTAAATGGTCCTCAATATGTCTTGAGAAAGGAAGAAGCAAATTTGAGCTATATAAGACAGAGTAACACATTAAAATATGGAGAGGCATATAAATCAGAAGGGTTATTATTTTGGATTCTATGCACAACTGATTATGCTTCACTAAGGAGATTTCTCCATACTTGTTATTATCTTATGTGTATGAGTCATGAGGCAGTCACTGGATGGGTCCAGAAGGATACTGCTGGTGGTTTAGCAGTAGTAGCACGGTAAGAATGAAGACTTGGTCATATTCATAGCACGATGTGGCAGTCCTCTCTACATGAGAAGATTAGGTCACTTACCGATCAATGAAAACATAGTCTTCAACAAGATGTAAAGGGTGAGCTTGATGTAACGGCCTTCATCAAATTGTCCCACCGTTACAAGCTTGATGAAAAGCTCTCTTAACACCACAGCTTTAGGTGCCCCCAGCAATTAGGATCCTGAGACCCTTGTACTGGATTAGTAAACTCGCAGCAAATATGACCAGGACCCTAATGCATGTATAGTTATATCAGTTAAAGTATCAGCCAGACATTATCCCAGACAAAAATTCCCCATATTAGGCGATCTTGAACCTGGAGTTGGTAGCTCAAGTGACAGCACGTGGCTATCCATTGACATGAACGTTTTGATGATAACAACCTAAGACAAATAAATACTTGGCTAGGAATTTGATGATAACGTGAACATTTTGATGATAACTTACTAGACAACTGACCTCTTTAAGTCTGTAGCGAGGCCCTGTTTTCCTCTTAGCTATCTTGACTAAGAACTTGGCAACAGTATAGAGGGCTGACTTCCGGTTGTTAGCTAGTTTGTGGACCTCTGCTTGCTCCCTAGACGACCCCACTCTAATGGGAGAAGGCTTGGAGGTGCATAATGATTTCTTCCACATTGATTTTATACAAGCATTACAACCTATTCCACTGTATGCAACTGCACCATTGAATCAAAAAGAAGTAGCAACTGGATGACAAACAATAACTTTTCACAAGGTACCGTCGATAATGCCTTCAGTACATAAAGCATTAATATAATATCTCATGACTTGTTATAACTTGTTAGGTACCATGGGTATTTGAAATTATGAAGGAAGTGCAGATGTCGTAATATTCCAAAGGAGTTATAAACTGATCAATAGTTTACCAATCAATAATTGACGGGTCCATTTCGGTTCAATAATATGTCTGGTTTTAGACAGATTAATAGAAATTATCCAAACAAGTCAGCCAACTAAATGGAATTAGCCCATAGCAATTGGTTAAAAGAAGACAAATTCATCCTGGACAGGTTCACTAAAAAAGTTATTCTGTCTCTGATATCATTAAACTGACAATTTTGGGAAGCAAGGAGCAGTGCCATCACTGACGAGTATTTTTTAATTGTATAGTCGATAGAAACAATGGGAAGTATGAAGTATGCCTTTATGCCAAATTCATAGAAACAGTGTGACCCCCACCCAAAAAAAGAAAAAAAGAAAAAGAAAAAAAAGGATTCAATGTAAAAGAACAAATCATTGAGGAACACCTAATAAAAAGCAT
Organism: Iris pallida; assembly: GCA_029216955.1. Taxonomy (NCBI): domain Eukaryota; kingdom Viridiplantae; phylum Streptophyta; class Magnoliopsida; order Asparagales; family Iridaceae; genus Iris; species Iris pallida. The sequence goes on along the minus strand of JANAVB010004627.1, from coordinate 21,192 downwards.
ATGATTTTGGATATCATTAAGACTTCACCTGTATTCCAAGAACTTTGTCTACACCATACATGTAGGATATGCCACATACTATTTCCCTAATCACCGTATTAACCCAGGGCAAAGACCTCCACATGTTACAATGCATGCATTCACATCATCTGCTTCGAAAATAGACCTGAGTACAACAATAACAAATTATAAGCTGATTGTTTTGTCAGTCAATAATTGTAGGAAAAAAACAACAGAAATTACCTTCTGATGGGGTCCAGCACGTCTAAAGTGGGTCCCCCTTGGGCTGTTTCTCTGGACAACAATCTAGAGAATGAACAGAGGTAATTGAGTAAGTATGTATATAAACAGAGCGCCAGTTAATCACTGAAATGAAGATTTTGTCGCTATATGTCAAGAATTAAATCAATGTCTGCATTTATAACTCTACCAATTTGCAAATCATGAAGAGCTCACCTTCTGGGGAACGGTATCATCATGATGAACAAAATACTGCCTGGCAAGGAGAAGATATTTACTTCTTTTACTCACTGCCCATATGATTAGTCAAATTTATATAGAAATAAGGAAAGATAACAGGACATACTTAACCACTGAATACGCTGGATTATATTGCAATAGATTTGGAAACGTCTGTGAAAAGAGCACAATGATTCCAATTAGCTATTTTGAGATTCTGATATAAACTACCGGCACCATCTGGCATGAACAAATAGAAGAAGAAGAAAGAATCCAAGTATTCGCATCTCATCTAATGATAGCATAAACAGTAAATGATACCCTAGTTCAAGTTGAGCGACAATAAAATTTACTTCCACACTCGTGACCACATTGCGCCGCACGAAAAGGACACTCATAAATACAATACATGTGGACAAAACAAAATAAGTGCCGTGTCAGTGTCTCCTTGCTCATGACTGTGCTTGTTGGACAGTCTCAGCAGGGTGGGTTTGAAAATAAAAGTGGGGTTTGGTAGAGTTGGCCTCCGAACTCCAAAAAGAAAAAAAAGTGGCGCGTTTGGGACTCGGAGTGCTTTTGGAGTTGAACAAAAGTCCATTTGTAACTGCCAACCAAAAAGTGTAGGGAAACACCAATGCATGGAACTCTAATTCCTTTGTACCTTTTATATTGAAACACCAATAGTAACTCTATACTTGAAATGCCTCCTCTCCTAACTTTTGTCGATGAAGTTTTTCATCCAGTCTCCCTCCAAAACTCCTCCATTTTAGAAAATTTTGTTGTTCCCAAACTGGACCACCTCAACAGTCAGTCAGTCAACAATAAAGCTAGTAGCTAAGTAAGCTGTTTCTTTGTTTCCAAACTACTTCCAATTTCAATGGCTACTAACAAACGGATTGAACAGAGTCCGTCCGTCTTGAACCAACCAAGTAGAAAAATGTTTTAGGGATAACAGTAACCATGGCCATGTGATGAGTGACTAGAATCCTAAAAATGAATTGATAGTGGACTCACAAGAGTGGAGTAGCTATAAATATTCTCCTAAAACCCTAACTAAATTCCTTTCCAAGAGCGAGTGAACATGAAGATCTACTACTGTGATCAGTTGCAACTAATAATAATTAAAGCACTTTTTTTGGTTTTTCAAACACCGGAAAGGAAATTGATTGGTATTGCAATTTCCCAAAGGAAAGGAAATATCAAAGAGTCAATTTCTTTTTCTTTCCTTTGCTTTCCACGAACCAATCGAGGCCAGGAATTGGAACTTTAGGAATTCTGCAAGGAATTTTTTTCCATAAAAAAAGGTAGGTTTGCTTGGAGGTATTTTCACCTCCCAAAACAAAAAACTGATAATATTCAAGATTCAACCCAAGGAAACAAATGGAGAAACTGGAATTTGAATTCATGATTCTCAATTCTGTGAATTTTCAAAGAGGAACATAGCTGATCTGAGACTTACCATCTCCCCATGACGCCAATGTAAGCCGTGAAGGTAAGATTTTTTTTTCAGAGACTGCTGTAATATCCTTCAGCGTAACTTCGTCAACAGCTTTCAAGAAATGCTCAATTGGTTTTCTGAAATATCAATTTGAGAATAGGGAAAACGAATTTCAAATATAAGAGATGACAAAGATATAGATATAGTAAAAGTGAAAGAGGTTGGAATGTCATAACATCAATTTGAGAATAGGGAAAATGAATTTCTTATGCTTGACGCGGAATATCTCAAACATGAAGAAAACATAGCCCAAGGGAGCTCATAACTTTTCAGATGTTCTAATGAAATGCGTATAACTTTTGTATTGATCATAGATACTGCTTAAGTTTTAGTGGTGGAAATACTCGGGACTAACAAATAACAGTGTCAAGTTGTCAACCAGTGAACTTTATCATTTTTCGCGAGGAATCAACATGCAGTGCTATGAAACCAAATTTGATCCTCTCATTAACAAAAGTATAATACCATGCCATATCCCTACCTGTTCATTCCTCTGTACTTTTATACGCGAGATGTCTTGGTCCCAACCTACAACATTTTGTGTTCTAGTGGGATTCTGCTACCAACAGAACTACAATCTAGGCTCTGGTTGCAGTTGCTCTAGGTGTTGAGTGTCAGAACCAGAACACTTCCAAAATATTTCTAAGTATAATTAACCCCACATTCAATGCACAATTTCTATTGATGCAGGAACACTAGCCTTAAAATAAGTAACAATGCATCATCACATCTATACCCCATTATCGTTCACGTATCTCCATCCACTGTTAAACAGCAAGAGGCATAGCAGCAAGGAACATTTTACAACTCAATTAAGAGTTGGATGGAAAAATTATTCTATGGAGATTTCTCTTATTCTCCACATAGACCCCATTCTGACGGGAGAAGGCGGCTTGGATATGATGATGATGATGACAAGGAGACAAAAATATCAAGCAAAATATGCAACAACACAATACGACCATTTTTAATCCATTAGACAAAAGCATAAATATTCTCTTAAAAAGGGGGGAACACAACAGAAATATAAGATTAGCAGCACGATTATCCACTCCAACTATTTTACCTATGATCATGGTGAGTTCCTATAGATGGAACCACCGACTCATTGACATGGTTGTCGTTGAAGAAAGCTGGGTGACGATGCTTATATCTATTTCTTCCAGGATTTACAGGAAGCACTGCACAAGTTAACCTGAAAGCAAGCAGCTATGATTTAGGAGATAGACACACTTGACCTCTTATATCTGGAGGCATCTGGGACTTGGTGTCTCTTCCTGCTCCCACCAATGTTGTTTCTTCTCATTAGTGTTCACTATCAAACATGTGACAGATTGGACTATTATTGATCGCTCACTTTGCTTGCCGCAAGACCCTCTCTTCCTTTGATAGTCGTAATGACCCGAGAAAAGCCGATCATCTTGATTGGACTATTACTGATCGCTATAGGGCTTCCTTGTAACAAAACGTAAACTGAGATTTGTGAAGTTGGCTAATTTGAAATCTTCTCTTTTGCTCGCATTAACTTCAAAAGGAAACTCTTTTGTCTTGTTGTGAATAAAACGATCGACCTATGTTTTCAGCTCGATGTCAAAAAATGTTTTTTTCTTTATGGCAATCTCACTACAATTTTATATGAAATAACCTCCTGGTTTGTTGCTGAAAAAAGACAATCAATGGTCTCAATAAGGAGTCCTATTCTTGGTTTGAGGAATTTAACCAACTGGTAATAGGAGTTTGTTTTTTGACACCCTCATGCATATCACTTCACGTTTTAATGCATAAATGTCATGCTATTGTAGGCACATTTTATGACCAAGGACACAACCCACTACCTCCCCCGAAGACAAATATTTTCCCCTTGTCCCAAATGTATGGTTGGTGCTGCTTTCCCTTCACCCTCAATTTTGTTTGAGCTTTGCAATATGACTACTGAATGCCTTGCACACCAACTAGATAACAACCAAACAACAACAACAAAACCTTATCCCAAATTTTTGGGGTTGGTTGTTTAAATCGTCTTCTTCCATTCGGCTCTTTTAAGGGCCATATGTCCTATGTAAAGCTAACAAAATCCATGTCCTTCTTTGACACTTGAAACCATGTTCTCTAGGCCTACCTCTAGTCCTAGCGACTCCATTAACTAGATAACAACTATAACTAGGCAGAAATCCAATACTTCGTCGTAGCACTGAACTTCTCTTAGTCAATACAAATTTCAACAGCTGAACCATGTCCCACGATACTTCACACCATAAACTTCCAATCTGTGTCATTGACACATTGTATCGGTCAATGCCATACATCATTTGCTTAGTTCTCAATAAACTTTTCAATGACTTTCTTATGGTTTGTCTATCATTTTTGTTATTGTCCTCAGAATGAATATCAAAGTTACACACAACATAAGTGCGTGAATATGTAGAACTGGTCAGTAGGGACCTTTCAACATTCCAACCATTCCATATATACATATCATCATCATCCAAACCCTATAGAATCTTATGGTCATACAAGCAGGTTCTAAACGGCGGTAGGCAGGTACGCGGCGGAATGAGTCCGCCTACCGCCTAGGCACCACCTAGACGGTCGATACATTTTGAACATTTTTTTTACTATTTTACCACTGTTTTTTTTTTCATAATATGCATATTTTAAGGGTGTTCCATGCATAACTAAGTTGTAGAACGAAGATTTATAAAGTTTTAGTTTTGTAAAAATGACCACAGGATCATAATGCTTATAAACATTTTTTGTCAAAGAATCTTGTTAGGTATTGCTCCGCGTAGGCGCCCGCCTATGCCACCAACCTCCGTTGGCCACCTACTCCACCGCCTGCCGAAAAGCGGTACGGAAAGAGACCGCCTAGGCGCCACGTAGGCGACCTAGGCGTCCTCCATTTAGAACACTAAGCCTCCACATGGGCCGAAGCTGATCATCAGAGGCAGACAAAATATTACAGCTAACCTTTAACCAAAACTTTAACTTACTTCAGAAACAACACTTTTTGAAAATCTAGCTAACTTGATTAATCATTTTGGAATAAAAACAAACCTCTCTCCATATGTCAAAATCTGTCGTCCCATATCTTCAGATGCTATCATCTGAAATATCAGGAAATGGTGTCAGAAGACATAATCAGCTAAACTATAAATATACTTAAAGCCTAACAAAAGAACAAGGATATACCCTGGACTCAAGGTTCATCAAAACTGCAGACCTGGTTGACTCCTTAGCACGATCAAGTTCTGCCTGGTCAACTACGATGGAAAGATAACATAAACAACAGCACTACTCACTGAGAAAAGGGTATAAAATAGGTAAACAACAAACCTTTTTCGGGTGTTGCAACTGCAAGAAGTTCTCTTGCTGCTAAATCAACAGCTTTAGAAGCAAAACCTGAACCCTGCTTACCAGCAATAAATTAACATTGCTGTAGGCATGTCAATTGGCATAGCATAACTCTGACAGTTGGTGAAGAAACTTGACGAGCATTTACAACATTCAGAGACAAATCATGATTTGTGAAACCACAAAAAGGATGGGTTTGTCCCTTTGTTTCTTTCAAACAAATTTAACCTGTTAAGGGTACTAGTAGATGAGCAATATTTTATGAAAGCTCATTTGGGTATTTTGATATTGGACCTCTTAAACAATTGTGGCAATCAGACATAGGCAAAAATGATTAAACTAATCAGAATTGTAGCATAATTTTACCTAACAATTATCTAAACACATTATTTATCACAAATATAACCTATATCTTATGTCTCAGAGCCAACTCGATTATAAATTTTATTACTATGCAACTCATGAAGCTGCCTACTTCAGCCCATAATTTGTTGGAAAGATATTGTTGAAGATTTCTTTGGGGAGAAGAGTTGGATTCATGCCAAAGGAAAATCCAGGTTGTCAGCTGGAAACAAGTATATGTTCTGCATACATGTCATATAATCCTTACGTACAATCTGAGGGATAAATTATCTCCACTGTCAGCTTATCCATCTAACAAGATAGGCTAATTACATTGAATTATCTTTCTCTCCTGCCATCTTGTGACAACCAAACTGATGAATCAAATGATTGCCATGGGTTTATTCAAGAAACATGTATATTTTTACCAAACAGATATCTGGATAATTCTATACAAGTATGGGAACTTTCTAAATCCAAATTATTCATGAAAGACCCTACTACTATCTTTCCACAATAATCTATACTAGTACAGGACAAGACTACACAGCAACAAGTAGTGGTCCTCAGCTACCCACTCGTCTTCTTTATGTACACTCTACATAAATGAGAAAGCGTGCATCCTTCCATTGATGCTTTGGTTGACAGGAAAGATGGTGATGCAAAGTAACAACAACAACAAAACCTTTCTTCCTAATTTTGTTGGTTGTTTTAATCTTTTTCTTCCATTCAGTTCTATTAAAGGCTATGTCTTTGTAACACTATCAAAAATTATATCCTTCTTCAAAACCTCAATCCATGCCCTTTTCGGCCTACCTCTAGTCCTAGTGGCTTCTTTAACTAATATTGTCACTCCTCCTTATCTAAGCATCTATTGGTCTACGTTGCACATGTCCAAACAACCTGTTGAGAACTAATAAGGGATTTAGTCCCACATTGGAAAATGTAGTATGAAGAGGAGCTAGACTCCCTATAAGTAGTGGAGTAGCCAATCAATAAAAATACAACAATTATTCTCTACATGGTATCAGAGCCATAACCATAAAAACATTTCTCACCCACCCTGCCGACCCCCCCTGCTGCCCCTGCTGCCGACCACCCCCCCTGCCGACCCTATCCCTAACCCCCTGCCGACCACCCCCCTGTCGACCCTAACCCTAACCCCCTGCCGACCAACCCCTGCCGACCACCCCCCTGCCGACCCTAACCCCCTGCCGGCCACCCCCTGCCGACCACCCCCCCGCCGACCACCCCCCTGCCGACCACCCCCTGCCGATCCCCCTGTTGTTCCCCCCCTGCCGACCCCCTCACCTGCTGCTGAACCCCCCCCCCCGACGCTCCCCCTCTCCCGACCCACCTGCTGCCGAACCCCCCTTTTTTCAATACAAATAAAAAAAGAAAAAAAAAAAAAAAAACCCTAATTTGCGAGAGAGGTTATGTGGGCAGTTGTTCGAAGATGGATGGATGTTAAATATTTTATTTGCACCTTCTGTTCCTAGATTACATCCTCCGGAATTACAAATGCTTTATTTGTTTTCCATTCTCGATCTGCAAATTAGGATCTACATGCGCGCGTCGGTGTTGGCCATGTTAACAGCGCGTTCGTAAGGTCTCTGTTGAAGACTTATATAAAGACGACGAAGACGACGCCGACGAAGACGACGCCGATGACGAAGCCGACGAAGACAACGACGAATCACAGTTGAAGACGCCATGGATTCGATCAGTGGTAAACTGACAGCAGAAGAGATGAAGGCCTTGGTTGATGATATTTTATCAAAAAGATTAATCGAGGCAACCCCACGTGTGATCCATACTGATGTGGATCCGTCACCCTACAAAATGGGGTAGCTGGACAAGCTGGAGAAGAAGTTGGAAGGAACGTCCAATTACTTGAAATGGTCACGACAAGCCATGCGGACGCTGAAGGGACGAGGCTTGGTTGGCTACGTCAATGGCCAAACCAAGGTGCCAGATGATCCCTCCTCAAAGGAGTTTGTTGTTTGGGAAATTATCAACAATGTTGTGGCTGGATGGTTGACAGCCTCCTTGACCGACCAGGTGTCGGGCAATATAGAGGCGATGGAGGCTGCTGCTGATATATGGCGGACTTTGAAGGATATGTACTCAGGCTCTGGCAATCCTATGCGGGTCTTCCAACTGCAGGATGAACTTGATAGGGTGGCTGTCACGACCCGCACCCACTATGAGGGTACGAGTACGTAACAGCGCCCAGCCTATGCCGCAGTGTCGGCGGTAGAATGTTGTTCTAAGTCTCTAACTAACCATCAACTCATGCAGTATATAATGTACTCATCATGATCAACTCCGAACGGAGGACAAGTATAAGATATGGTGTAACTCAATCACAGTCTAAGCACGATAAGATAACACAGAAGAAATCTAAGAATTAGAAGACAACTACTATAATAATAACAAAATCTCAACAATCTTAAATACAACACAAGTCTCAAATCCAATACAACAAGTTCTACAAGAAAACAGATGCAAGTCTACTAAACTAAATCCCGATCACTCCTGAGTGTCGGGACCAAAGGTAGCTAATCCCTCGTCAGGTCCATAATGAGTAGGGCAAATGTCCTCAGGGCAATCATCTGTAAAATTTCAACAGGTCCAGTCAGGACAGGAACGAGTACAACTCATCAAGAAATCCCAAGTAAATGACAGAGAACTATAAGCAGTTATATTGATGAATCATGGCAGTTTTATACAGGTAATGATATAGAGAATAGTTAAGGTACAAGGAGAGGAAAGTACTAAACAAGAAGAGAATCATGGCAATAAAGACTGTAAAAATATATTCTAGCTGAACTAGAGTAGCACGATATAAGTCCAGATAGTATAATAAGAGTCATGTGTGAGTCCAGTCAATATAATCCAATACCAAGTGATTTCAGCACAAGATGAGTCCGGTATAAAGTGAGTCCAGTCAGTGATCAAAGGTTCCAGGGTGAGTCCAGCCTATACTCTAACAGTGTGTTTTAAAATATCAGGATCGACATGTGAACGGCTGTAGGTAATACGGCACACCGTACACCTCGGCCAAGTGTGGGATGGCTATCATTCCAGTATAATTTTAAGGGAGTGGTTCCAGTATTTGGGTACGTTCACATGCCTATTCCAATATTTTCTCGAACAGCAAGTACAAGTGAATCCATAACCCGACACGAAAATAGGTATAAGTCCAGCCAGTACACGAATGATTCTAGTAAATGATTCCAGGGTGATTCCAGTAGGTGGTTCCAGAAATAGAGGCCAGACATGAATAAGTGAGTGTCACATGAAATGGATCCAGTAATATCAAATCGTGTTTGTAATATAGAATCAAATAGAACTAGCTACAACTGAAATACAGTAAGCGACAAGTAAATGGAAGAACTATCAGAGAATGTACTCGCCTGATACTCTGAAAAGAGTAGTATAATATCAGATGTCTGCACCGGAGTCACAATGTCCTAAATAGCGCACTACATGTTATAATATGTTAAAATAAGGTAAATGAAGTTTATGATGCAATCTACATGATTTCTAGGCCAATCTAGGTCAAAGTCAACTCTAAGTCAAACCTGGTCAACTGTCTAGGTCAAACTAGGTCAATTCTAGGGTTAACAATAAGTCAACTCTACCCAAGCTAATCTCATAAGCTAACCAAACTATAACTCATATCATATACTTAAGGTATATTACCTATATATGGTATGGCATCAACCTAAATCCTACATTAACTAAACTCACAACCTCTAGCTCAAGCATAAACCATCTCATGAATCCTATGTTTCACATGTCTATACCTATATAAGTACAATATCAACTAATCCATATCACATTCTATGGTACCCGCAGCCCTCCATTGTATAGGGTATCACACATAACCCCAATACCTTGCCCTCAATACACATTCACATACATGGTGTATATAAGGGATAAATCATCCCGCATGCCCTGCCCTAATATATACTAGTACTCAATATAACACATAATACTCATATCACATTTATATAGAAGGTATGTCACATACATAATGCATGATATAGCTGACCAATCAATTGGGGACTGAACCAAACCCAAAGAGACAGAACATGCAAATGATGGAAAGAGGAATGGCCAAGGAATTGAAGCCTAATACATGTTCTATAGTTTTACACAAGTAAGTCTAATGAATAATGTAAGTTAGACTGAACATCATATAAGTTGACTTAAACAAATGATGTATCATGAGTCATTCCAAGTGGAGAACTGTGCATTGATCATACAAGGTAGAATGTTGATATGCAGTGATTGGGAACTTCACAAATGAAATACAGGGAAATAAAACCCAAGGATAGGACAATCTCATTAATTAGCTATTGCTCAAGTTCAGGTATCCATTTGCAGGTAATGAACACTGAATTGGCCATCTTGTATGCAGGATAATCAAAACAGTGGGCAGATCAATGATTAAGACTGGACCAAATGCTGCAGGTTACAACTTTCTAAGACTGAACAACATATTACCAAGGTAATCCTAACTCGAGTTCAAAGACTCTCCTACTAGCCTGGACAAGGAATAGTGGTCTGAACAAATGTGTTCAGATACACACATCTGATATGGTCTGGAACTAAGTAATTAGTAGCCTATTACTCAAGGATCTCATCTGAAGCTAACCAGTGAATTAAAAGGCCAAACTGTCCAGACATGGATAGTTACATACCACTAGAAGGACAAAACAGATGCTCCATTGATGGGTCATGTTTAGGTATGAATTATAGCAGGACAAAATGCAATTCGAACATAAATAAGGATATGGACAAAAGAATGAAATAGGACAGATTTATAGCTCATGCACAATGTGCCAACTGGTACAAGCATAGGAGTGGACTGACTTTTGAACCAAGGCTAGCATATGCTAACTGGAATAGGACCTAGTATGGGAAATAGGTATGTAATTACCTATCCTATACTAAGAACTCTGTTAACCTCATCCTTGGTACATGGTGCTCAAGGAGAAAGGAACAGAACATAACTATAACATGGTTGCATATAAGAGTACATGACTGAACTTAAAGAAGAGTGGAGACTGAGCAAAAGAGGGCAAGGATAGAAGATAGACGGAACAATGTAGGGGCAGTACAGGTCAAGGGAAATATGACAGTTAATGGACTGCATCTGGATTATGGCATTTAGGAATGTGTTGATCTAAGGATACAGAACAGAATTAATCATGTGCAGTGAAAGGGGAATATAAGGAATGAATGTATATGAACAGGTAATGAGATGGGCAGACATGTAGTGTTTCAAAGTGTTCTGTCATATGTATGCAGTGCTAATTTATTAGAATACAGTGAGCTATTTAGGGTACAGCACATCACTTAGATAGCATGACTGATGTGAAATAAATAAAGTGGCAGTATATTATGATGAAGATGTAGAACAAGGTATTATATGTATGAACTCATTTGAAATCGAATTGAATCCTTAAAAACATTAAAAAAACAGTAAACAATGAATCAGTGTATCAGAGTTTCGAACCCGAAATCCAAGGCCAAATTCGAGTCAAAAAAATTGAAGAACATAGTGTACAGGCATAGGGGCTAACCCCACGAGCCTATATGTGTCCACATGTGTCCAAGGAACAGGACACGAAGTGTCCAAAATGTGTATCATACAGTGTTTAAAAAAATAGCACAACAGCCTCGTGCGTGCATGTGGGTTACCCCAGGACACGACACAGGGCGACCCGTGTCTCGTGCTCATGCATGTGGGTTCGCCCATAGTAGGGCTATACATGTGTTGCCCTGCATAGTGTCAACGTGTCCCCGTGTCGTGCCAAATGGTGCGTATCCGAGCGCAAAAACGGGTTCGTACGTGTCAGTGTAAAACCAGTACAGCGACGATTTCTTCGCGAATACTGAACGAGGACCCACAAAATTTTGTGGGAGTCCTGTCAGTCACTAGGGCCACGTACACACCAATTTTGGTGTCACGAAGTATCGTGTCCAATGAGAACTCGGACACGGGCAGCAGGGCACCCGACCGAGCCCCCATGCTGCGTGTCCAGCACAAACTACGACACAAAAATGACACTAAACACGACTCAGCCTTCACAAAAATTGATATACACATTTAGATCTACAAATTCATATAATTAGTTTTACAAAAATCAAAAATAAAATCCTTAGAGGCATTTAATCAAACACCTACACAACACTTGTGATACGTGTCCGATACGGACACCAAACGGACACGAAATTGACCTAAACTTCAGGGACAGCTAGGGGACTCCTAGATCTAGCCCTAAATGCAAAGAAAATGAAATATTAATGTAATTTAAGGAGTTTTACCTATAGGTGCAAATAGCATGATAAAGCTTCAAATGGGGGATTCTTTCTTGATAGCCAATGCTCCCAAATTGCCCTAAGGCTGGGATTACTCTCCATACACAGGAAATAGAAGAGTATTAGGCTCTAATGCAAGAAACTAGAGTGGAAAAGAATTTAAAATGGAGAATCTATGGAATGGGGAAGAATAGACAAACCTTTATTTTTCCTATGTGCTCTTTTAATACAAAAGAGGCAAGAACTAATTAGGAGATTATTTATAGGGAAGGGAATGACCTAGTGGCTGGTCATAAAGGAAAGAATTAGGGTTAGGGTTTCACTAATGGGCTATGGGCCAAGTTGCACTAGCTAACTAGCTCAAGTCCTTAGCCTTTGGTCCAATGCAAAAATCCTCCTATTCTCTTCATGAAACTTAGCCAACTTAAGTCAACCAAGACCAACTTGAGTTAGATTAGGGTCCATACCATATTAACTAAGTCACCAAAGTCAAGGTCAAAATCTAGGACAATCTCTTAAGTCACAGCTAGTCAAAAGTCAAATTAACAATCACCATTGTAATAATTCATAAAATAATTCAAGGAGGCCAAATGACCAAAATATCCTCATGCTCAAAAGTAGAAATAAATTATCCTAATGACATGGTCAGGCTCTAGGTCAGACAGTCTCTCAGGTTACACTAGCAAGGCATCAAAATCACAAGCCATGACTTAAAACAGTTTTAAATTGATTAAAAATTACCAAAATCATAATGTGAGTTAAATACAAATAAATAATAATTATAAATACAAAATTTCAAAAATATCCTCATTCCAGACACTAGGTGTTACAGTGGCCCAGGACGACCGTACCATCTCAGCGTATGCAGCACTGTTAAAAAAATACTGGTCTGATCTGGATCACTATGATCCTCTTGGGATGGAAGATGCCCAAGTCGAACCAGCTTTTGCGAAACATTTTCAAAAGTTCTTGGATTATATTTCGCGACAACGGATGATGAAGTTCTTGAAGGGTCTTAACCCTGTGTTTGAGCATAGACGAAATGTACTCCTAGCACAGCCCATGCTTCCAACCTTAGAAGAAGCCATAGTTGCCATGGCACAAGAAGAGGCTCGCTTGAAATTGATGCCCAACAAGGGCTATTTCTAAGGGGGACAAGCCGCTGTTGACAAGTCTGCCCTTGCCGCCTTCAATCAGCCTCCCTCTGTAGCCGGTGTTTGCCACAACTGTGGTGACTCAGGACATTACATCAGATTTTATCCAAAACCCCTGCAGAGTCAGTCGAGTGATCATGGACGGGGCCGTAGAGGACGTCGAGGTGGTAGAGGCGGTTATGCTGGTAGAAGGGAAAATTATTCTAGAGGACACAAAGCTAATCTGGCGGAGGAAGGGGAAGAAAATCACCTGGCTGAGTTAACCCTCTTGAGAAGGAGTTCCTCGCAAAGTTACGCCGCATGAAGCTGGGTTCGGACGGCAGTCATGGGGCGTCATCTACCTCGGGGGACCACATCACTTGCTTTGCCCAAACCAACACAGGTATACCTGTGCGTGCTCTTGCAACAGCTGTCCACCAACCAGGTTGGATTATGGACTCTGGGATATCTTGCCATGTCACGGGGTCCCGCGGTGAGTTCCAGGACTATACTCTCCTACCGACGCCGGAGAGCATTCATACTGCTGATGGTAACTCCAGCCCTATCATGGGTAAAGGCACAGTCGCATGCACCCCTTCTCTCACTCTCACCAATGTCTTACATGCTCCGTCTTTTCCTGTCAATCTTTTTTCTATTAGTGCCATTATTCTTGATCTTAACTGTACTGTTTCCTTTGACATTCCTACGATGACTTTTCAGGAAAAGGGGATAGGACGACGACTAGGGACTGGCACATGGCATAAGGGGCTGTGGTACTTGGACAGGACTGGACTGGACAAAGCTTTGGCATCTCTGGTAGCAGGCACACCACCAGAAGATTCACGACGCAGTGTCGAAGATGACTTGCTACTCCACCACCGGCATGTCGGTCATTCTTCTTTTAAAATTATTAGTCGAATGTATCCGTCCTTATACCAAAGGGCTAATAAAGAGAAGTTATTTTGTCATGCTTGTGAGTTGGGTAAACATACCAGAAGCACGTATGTGAGTTCAGGTAGTAGGAGTTCGGCTACTTTTGATATGATACATTCAGACGTATGGGGCCCTTGTCCTACAACCGGTATTAACGGTTTTCGATGGTTCGTCACTTTTATTGATTGTTATACTCGCGTGACATGGGTGTACCTTATGAAGAATAAAAGTGACAGTCTTTGAGGTGTTTCGAGACTTTCATCGCAGGGTAGAAACTCAATATGGCACTAAAATTAAGTGCTTACGGTCTGACAATGGGACAGAGTATACAAATAAGAAGGTTGCTGAGTATTTATCCACTCATGGAATACTACACCAAACTTCCTGTGCCTATACACCGACACAAAATGGTGTGGCCGAACGGAAGAACAGACACCTGCTGGAGGTCGCACGGACGATGATGCTGGCTATGAATGTCCCGAAACACTTATGGGGGCAGGCGATGTTAACGGCATCTTATCTCATCAACAGAATGCCATCTCAGGTATTGGACTGGAAGACACCGTTGGAGATGCCTACTGGTGCAACCACGTACACTATTCCACCAAAAGTATTTGGGTGTGTTTGTTTTGTCCAAGATAATAGGCCAGGAGTTGGCAAACTGGATCCTAGAGCGGTTAAATATGTCTTTGTCGGGTACACGACAACTCAGAAGGGATACGTATGTTGGAGCCCCGTTGAACAGAAGATGTTTGTAAGGATGGACGTTACATTCAGAGAACTGGAACCATATTATGGTTCGGATGACGGTTCGGCGTTTGGTGACACACCTAACATAGAGGGTGTTAGATGTGAGGGAGAGAAAATAAGCCCATCTGTGGTAGTCGGATCGGTTCCATGCCCGGTCGTGGAAAACTGGACGAAAGGGAAAGAAAGCAGTGACTCCGATACAGAAGATGAAGAAGATACATATGTTAAATAGGGGGAGCAGCAGACAATAGAAAAGGAGCTCCAAGTCTAGAGAAGGAGACAACAGAAGTCCAGTACTGTGCATGTACCGTGTCCCGTGCCTACTGTACCAAGTCCCTCGTCTACTCCTGCTCCAACTCTTGAAGATGTTGCCCCCACACAAAATCAATCTGATTCTGATGCGGATCTCTCTGACTCTGATGATATGATCTCTCCACCACTTATTGCTCCCTTAAAGAGATCTTCTCGCATCAATGCGGGTAAGGCTCCTAGTTGTTTTGATGATTATGAACATGATATTGCCAACTATCTGTCTTATTCTAATATTTCTTCGAATTATCGAGCCTTTATTGCATCATTATACTCTACTTCGTTGCCCAAAAGTTGGCAGGAAGCAAAGAAAGATCCAAGGTGGAATGCTGCAATGATGGAAGAACTTGGGGCACTGAAAAAAAAATAAGATGTAGGAGCTGGTTCATTACCCAAAGGGAAAAAAACTATGGGATGCAAATGGGTGTACACAGTAAAGGAGACGTCAGAAGAAAAGGTGGAATGATACAAGGCGAGGTTGGTTGCAAAGGGATACACACAATCATATGACATCGACTATGATGAGACGTTTGCTCCAGTAGCGGAAATAAGCACTATAAGAACTCTGGTCTCCATTGCAGCAAACTATGGGTGGAAGCTATACCAATTAGATGTGAAGAATGCCTTTCTCCATGGGGACCTACAAGAAGAAGTGTACATGGAACTCCCGTCAGGGTGCTATGCTACAGAATCAGACGGAGGGACATCGCATGGAAAAGTGTGCAAACTAAAAAAAGTCGCTATATGGACTCAAGCAATCTCCTCGAGCCTAGTTTGACATATTCAGAAAGGTTGTTACAGGCATGGGATACCATCAAGCAAATGCAGATCATACGGTCTTTTTTCATCATGCAAGAGGCCACGTCACTATACTTGCTGTATACGTGGATGATATAGTAATCACAGGTAACGATGAAGTCGAGATCGCTAAGCTGAAGTCAAAACTCGCGAAGGAGTTTGAGGTGAAGGATATAGGAACGATGAGGTACTTTCTAGGTATCGAGGTATGTGAAGGCGAACAAGGAATTGTTCTCTCACAGAGAAAATACGCACTAGATCTGCTGAAGGAGACAGGGATACTGGAATGCAAAGCAACAGTCACTCCAATTGACCAGAAGTGCAAGTTGGGAGCAGAAGCAGGAGAGACAGTTGATCGTGAAAGATATCAACGACTTATAGGGAGATTGATTTATCTGGGGTACACTCGCCCTGATATCTTATTTGCGATGAGTGTAGTAAGTCGCTACATACATGATCCAATAACGGGTCATATGGATGCAGTGTTTCAGATCTTGAGATATCTGAAAGGGACGCCGGGGAAAGGGCTATGGTTCAAGAAGAATGGATGTATAGAAGTTGAGGGATACTGTGATGCAGACTGGGCGAGCTGTATAAACGATAGAAGGTCTACCACAAGATATTATGTCTTTGTAGGAGGAAACTTGGTCTCATTGAGAAACAAGAAACAGTCAGTGGTAGCACGGTCTAGAGTTGAAGCAGAATACAGAGCAATGGCTTTAGGAGTGTCAGAGTTGATGTGGGTAAAAGCGTTGCTGACAGAGTTGAAGCTGGACAAGGGAGCACCGTTACGTCTTCTGAGCGATAGCCAAGCTGCAATAAGTATAGCTAACAATCCAGTTCAGCACGACAGAACGAAGCACATCGAGATCGATCGATTCTTCATCAAAGAGAAGCTGGAACAAGGGACACTGAAGATTGATCATGTTCGCTCAGAAGAACAAGTGGCAGACTGTCTGACTAAGGGTCTTAGTTCATTATGTCTGTCAAAGCTATGTAATAATATGGGAATGATTAATATCTATCGTCCATCTTGAGGGGGAGTATTGAGAACTAATAAGGGATTTAGTCCTGTCACGCCCCGCTCCCGTAGGAGCGATCGTCCTCGCTAAGGCGTGATGCCGCACGGGCCTAGGTTGCGCCCGTGCAAGGCCAAGTCCAAAAACGGCCGTTTTGCTAGGCCACAGAGTCACACAGAGTGTCCCTATTTGCAGCGGAAAGTAAATGAACACAAATTGAAGCAAATTCCAACTCTTTATTGATTTTCAAGAAGTTTACAAGCGGCGCTAGGCCGAGGTTACAAGTCTATCAAGCTCTCTCTCTCTGAAACATAAAAGGCGTGCCAAGCGGCTTACAACATGGAATGATTCGTGGCGATGTTTCGATACATTATGTCCTGTATATGGTGCTTCAGCTCCTTGCAACGCTCCAAGGCTCCAGAGATAGCTCCACGCCTTAGCACGTTCGATGGAAGCTCCGCACCTGCCGGCGTCTCCTGTATCCTGCAAGCAGACTGTGGGGTTATCAGTACATTGTTATGCACTGGTGGGGAGGCTAGCTCTCCCACAATGCTATCATTACCATACACGTTCCATTTACTTTTGTGCATCTCTATCATTCATTGTCTTTCTAATCTTGCCTTAGGGTCAATTTTATGGCACATATCATGACCTATCTCGTGTTGCTGAATTCGAGTGTCGTATGAAAATACAAGCACGACTTACCCATACTTACCGTCCGGCCTTCCTGTTCAACGTAAACCAAGTTAGTCAACAATTCATATGAAATAACTTATTGTAGTTCATGCAAGCATTCAATGTCAAGTACGTGTCCTTGCTTCTGGTTCTAGCACGTCGTAGGCACGTTTTCTAACTCCTTGCACGAAGTACTTTTGATCATTTGTGCTTTACATTCGATGTCTGTTCAGAGGATGTTTTATTCAGATTAACTTAGACCACTTTGATTTCAATGCAAGGACTTGCACGTGGATTGCCACCAGCAAAGCCCACTTAACTCTATATGCACCGGTCGCTGGCATCATAAGCCATTTTGGACATCCAAGCCATTGTATTTCTCAACTTAGCGTAGGGTGCGGACTGGCACACACCCCGCTAGTCTCTTGAAATACTGTAGCACTTACGTCCCCTGGATGGCCAAGTCCGCACCCAGGCAGCCCGTAAGCCTCCTTTTGATTCTGCCTAGGCCGGCATATCCCCCCTTTGATCATGCACGTAATCCCTTTTTCTTTACGGTCACGGCATCGCCACCCCTCGCCCGTGCCGTTTGTCCACGACCATTTCGTATTAACTTGTCATAGGCTAACCCTTAGCCACAATGCATTATCGACCAGGTTGGCGTCCGTACAGCGCGGGTAGCGAGCCCCGTTGCACGTGCCCGTCATACTTGTCGCTAACCATTCCTTTCCTTCTTATCTTTATTCATTCTTTGTTTCTTTCACTTGTTTGTTCATTATTGATTCATTCACGTATTCATTCTTTCATTCGTTGGTTCATTCATTCACTTATCCATTCATTCTTTCATTCACACATTATGCAACTCCCCGTGCGGGAGTCGCCTTGGCGACCCATCGGCCCCATAATCTTTCAATGTTACTATACTCTACTTGGAATGACTATGTTGATAGTCTTTCCGTTTCATTGTTGTAATCCATTCATTGTTTCATTGTTTGAACGCATAAGGGACATAACGTAAGCTTCGTGTCTTAGCACGAGCGTGGAGCGCAGGTGCGAGAGTTCTCACGATTTCTATGTTCTTTTCCATATTCTATACAAGCATACAAGATGGGATTAATCCCTTAGCTAGGTGCGTTGGGTCATTTATTAGCATGCGCGGTGTTATCGCCTAGCGATTCCAGTGATAGTATCCGTATTATTATGTGTCTAGGCTAAGCACAGACGGGTTCATCGGAGCCACCCACCTTAGCGATGTTCACATCGGCCGAGCGATACTCCGAGCGCGCCTTTGATAGTCCAAGTCTGGATTCATCTTTGATGGGCCATTGTAAGTCTTGCATCGATTCACATCGATACTTCATCGGGTCGACGCAACTCTTCGAGTCGACGGCTCGTTTGAGTCGTTACACTTGCCGTTTGAATCGGCATTCCGCTAGGGCGGAGCGAGTCATTACATAATACACCACTCAAAACAAGTCTCGTCCTCGAGACTTCCTGAGTGCAGGTCATCCTACCATTTCTTAATTCGCATCGTCGTGTTTCTTAGGCAATCCCTATCGAATGGCTCTATCGTTCTATGGCACCGAACTATACTCGATACCCTTCCAAGTTCTGTGTCGCATACGTTTGGTCGATTTTTATTGAATGGCTTTTCATTCATTTTAGAGTTGATGGTTCTTTTTCAATTGTCGTGCTTCCTTCGACTTGGTTGCTACTTTGACGTATCATGGGATTGAAACGGTTGTACAGGGTGCGTTGTAATTTGTCAAATACGAGAGTCGTAGGTTGAGGTTAACTCACTCATTCGTTCATGCGTATCACAACACCCACTTGTAGCTGCATTCGAGTTCATCATATCGCTGAGTTTGGATCATGCACATATTTAAGGCGTCCCCCGAATACGTACATTTCAACCAAGCTTAGCGATTAGCAAAGTCGGACAAGCTACTCGTGATAGTTTTGATTTGCCGATCGTTTTGCTAACTTCGATTTAAAACTGAACTTGTGTGCATCTCACTATCGTTTGTCTCGGTCATCGAGATGATTCGATTCGTTTCTCAAGCGTTCTTGTCTACGAAATCAATATGATTTCTTCTTAGCGGAGTCGACCAAGTTTAAGCAATTTTCGTCCGATTCGAGACCAAGTATTGCAATATCATCGAGTACGTCGTCCCATCAATAATTTAATTCGTTATCCCAACTTTACTTACGCATCATCAATTCCTATCTTTTCCTTCGTTTGGGGCCAATCTCGCCGTCGTTCACGCACACTCCCAGTTTTCCGTCCTACTCTAAGTTTTGTTGCCCAAGTCTATCGTCCGTCCAGACGATACTGTAAATGCCATCGCACAGGTTCAATCACTCGGCATAGGGTCGTCCGCCTATCCACTAGGTCAGCTCACAAGGTCATAGTTACACGTCAAGTCCATTGCTCATCGTGCAAGGTCGTTGCACGACGCTCGCCCCAAATCCTATGGTCAAACTATTTGTTCGCTTGTACGGGAGTTTCTACCCAAGTTCGTTTTACTCAAATTCTTAAACATCGAGCATGATCACCTAATTCGCATCAAGACTTACGTTACACATATTCAATTCCGTTCAATCACCAGTTCTAACCAATTCGTGTATTCGATCACGAGGTCATTCAGCTCGACAATACATTGCGCCCCAATCTCACGCGAGTCTGATTATCCACGGCGGTTCATGAATCACCATGCAACGCTCACGTGGAATAATCATTCTCATCGGGGCATAACTCTTGTTTGAGTTTTTTTTAGACTAACCCATTCTCGATACGCGAATTGGACCTACTTAATCTTCAAGTTTAATCATCAAGCACACCAAGTCATTCCCAAGTTTATCTTCGCGTCAAACCACAAGTCGAAGCAATCAAATTGCCATGCCGTCCAAGTTCAATCACTCCCGCTGTATGAATCACCATATCAGCGCTCACGCGGAGTGATCGTCCTAATCCGGCGCGACGCATGTGCGAGGCTGGAGTTGATCTCGCATAAGACAAGAATGTCAACGTTGTGGTTGTCAACGAAGCAAATCCAAGCATTCTCATTTTCATCCAAGCTGAATCAATTCGACAGTCCGACCGTCATGCGTTCAACTAGAAAATCCTCGAGCCACGTCTATATTTTTTTGACACATTTTTAACATCCCAAGTATAGCATCCAACTGAACAACGACATTTGTACGATCGTCATTCGTTGAGTCAGAGTACCCCCGAGTTATCGTATATCGATCTTTGATACGCCTCAATACCATCGACGATATGCGTAACCTGACGATCCTCCTTTGCAACCGATTTTGAGTCGTGCATTGATGCTGTTGTCCGAGTTGGATATTCCACAATTTCATTTAATATTCAAGATCAAGTTCAACTGCTATTCATCAAACTAGTTTCAAGATCGTTGTTCAAACTCAAGTCACAATTCATTTGAATCCGAAATCGTACGCACGATCCTCTAAGTTTCCTCGATCAAGACCATTCATTTTTATTCATCGTTCCGAACCATTTTCTAACTCTCGTTGCCCAATGACAAGTTGTCTAGCGACATCTCGTTCGGGACTTTTGAAGTCA
>JANAVB010004625.1:0-35037 GCA_029216955.1 Iris pallida | reverse complement strand
AAAATAAGATAAATTGACTCAGCATATGAAGCATGGTGAATTAATCCAAGGGCAGAGCCCTAGCCAAACTCAAATGTACTTGGCAAGCAAGATCCCTAATCCTTCGCAGAAGCGTCAAGGTACGGTCCATACTACTACGGTTATGCCTGATCGAAAATTGAATCCTAAGAAGGACGTAACAAGATACATAGAAGAATACCTAATTTGAATACTACTAAACAACAAAAAGTATAGCTACAACTATCCAAATGAGTAAGTAAATTAAATATAAGGACAACTTTTACATGCAAGAACTCTTCGACTAAGGGGTAATGGGCTGGAAATAGCACTTATCTGAGTAACTAGCAACCATCAAGAAAAAAGGGGTAACAAAAAGCAAGTAGCTCTCATCCAAGATGCAAGCGGCCATTAAGTAAAAGGATAGTGCAAAAAGTAGCTCATACGTCTAGTAATTGTCATCCTCACCCAATGATATCGATAAGTTGAATCCACGACTCATCAATAACAAATATATCACAAATCTAAATCTAGTGTAATCAATAACTGTGAAGCCCATAACTTTTGTTTATTTATTTTATTCATGTTTTATTAATTGTAATTGTGAGTTCATTGCTTTGTTAGTACTTAAGTCCAATACCTAGCTACCCAAATCCAAGCCCAACCCAAAACCCATGACACCCATTCAATCCATGTACCCCTCTTTCTGGTCCTGCGTGCATACACCCTCCCCCAACCGGATATGGAACTCATAGAGTTTAACTCAGAAACCCTCCCCACCATCAGAAGCATCACAGAGTTTTCCTCCCTCCCACCTTCACAAACTTTCCATATCTTCTTCCCCGCTCCTCCATTTCCGAAACCGAAGTCGTCCCCGCACTGCCCGTAACATCTCGGTCGCTTTGACACCGCTCTCGCCCCATTTTTGCCGCCTTCCTGGACCACTGCGGCCGCCTTTCGACCATTGGCGACTACTGCCGTCCCCTCGCACGTGCCAGCCGCAGCCACCGTCGCTGTCCAGAGGCCCGCGCCCAGCATAGCCTTCCGCGCGGCTCCCCGTCGCAGTCCCAGGTGCCAGCAACCGGCGCCACACCTCCGTGCGGCTCCCCGCCCCTGTCCCACCGTCTCGTGCACCTCCCGTACGTCGCCTTTTTGCGTTCGTTCCGTACCGTCCGTGTGCACGTGTCTGTGTCTATGCCCGTGCCAACATGTGTTTCGAGTCCGAGGCATCCCCTCGGTGCTCCATCACAGCCTTCGGTAACCCCGCAACCTTCTATTAAATTCACAGAACCATTCCTGTTCTGGAATAGCTAGTTTAGTTAGTTTCCTATTTAGATTCGGTAATAATTGTTAGCATTTTAATTAGATGTTTAGCGTTAATTGATAGATTAATAGATTTAGAATTATCAACTACGTTAATTAAGAATAATGTCGTATTAAGTTATTTCAATTATAATTTCACTATTGCCATAATTTCACTATTATCATTAATTGATAATTTAGCTTCAAAATAGTAATTATAGCAAAAATGTATTTTATATAAGAAATAATATTATAGGCAAAAAAACTATATGTAATTATGTTTTAAGTAAAAATGTGTATTTTTCGTATTATTAACCGTTAATTCTGTTAAATAAGTTTATGGATTGAAAACTAGAAATAATAACATATTTTTCTAATAAAACCATAATTTTACTAAAATGAGGTTTTACGTAATTATTGTTAAAAATGATTATTCTTTACTAAAAAATAGTACTAGTAAAATATTCGTAAATGTTTATTTGTAAAATAATTAAATTAGATTTCAAATAATTTTGAGTTTTACGCGATATTTTCTATTAAAATAATGTACAATAAAAATCGCTACTACTTTGATAATATTCCAAAAATATATTATTTTTCGCCCTATTTACAAAATACTAATAAAATAGTTTACTAAAATATTACGTAAATGATTATTATTTTGCTAATAAAAACGATAATGTTTATAATTAACGTATATTTACGTTAGTGGCTTTTAGCTAATCTTGGAATAAGTTCTAAGGACATATGATTATTAGTGTAGGTTCGGATCCCGGACCCTAACCGATACCTTTCTAGCTGTTGCCTTCCATACCGATGATACAACCAAGGCAAGTTTCATATCTTTCATGTGTGCATTTTATTTAATAATTAAATGTACTGCATCAGTAGAATCATGTATTGTAGTGACACTGATTCACAGGGATCCCACTTGGACTCCACATCAATGGGTGGATTAATTGATTGCCTCATTGACTCGGAGATTGATTGGGGGAGTAGTATAACATATGTGATCAAAGCCATTGTTTACTGATAGCCTCTCTCGCGCTAACCCTTGCCACATAGGGGGTTGAGCCGTACCGTATAATATCGTTTTGGCCAGAATGTTAGTATACATATTGCCTCTATCCAGCCGATCACAGATTTTGTTATATACTCAAAAGCACTATTATAGATTACATCATTGTAGCTTCTGGAATATTGTATGTTGTCTTTTATTATTATTGAGCAAAATTATATATGCTTTTTAAACTATCTTGCATTCATTTATTATTATCTTAGAATGTTAGATGTGAAAAGATGTTCTTGCTCCCTCCTGACTGGAGACCAATATTTTTAGGTGATTGCGACGACGAGTATCTCACCTTTAGCTCTTTCTATAGACCTGGTCCGAACCCTGACGAGGTAGCTGAACCTGACCAGGGAGCCCCAGAACTATAGATGTGCCATTGGTTTAGTTTATTTCCTTTTTAGTTGTAATAAAGACCAATATAATAATTGAATACTTGTTTTGTTTGTATTTTTATTTTAGACCATTTTTCCAGATTTAATAAAATATTATCTTTTCCTGCTTTATTTTTTTCTGCTTGTGTTCACTGCTTGATATAGCCTACTGTCGCCGTCTCACAATGGTACAGGCTGGACATGATCCGACTGGACCCATTACATTGGGATCGGGTCATGACATATTTTTAGTGGTGGCCCATGCAGGTCCAATTCTGTAAATTGGTCTAGTCAACTTAGTCTAGACGAGCATGTAGTCCTGCAATCTGACTTGGGTCTAAGTATGACTTTAGAAAAATAGACTCTAGAAACAACTAGAACACTTAGACTATTTTCATCCGTCACAACATAGGACCGAATTTATCTATTTATAATATCTATTTTTGCTTGCTTATATTTTGTATGTTACCTTCCTTATGTTTGTACCTAAACCTTACCCAGATTAGGCCGATTGTATGATGGTATATTTTACTGCCTATATTATTTTCTAGATTTTATGTATCTTTTAGTGTCCCATGGCTTTCGGGGTTATTTTTCTCCATATCTTTATCAGATTCTGGCATCCCTTAGGATCCATACTCTTTCGCTCCATTCACTATTTAGAGTTTCAAATTCTCCGTTAGCAAACCTAATAAACTCTTATCTACCCAAAGTATTTCTACGACTAGTGTATCCAACCACTTGTCTTGACCTTATTTCCAATTGACTTTCTCAGAACCTATTCCGAACCAAATTCTTCTGGAACCATAAGGCCCCAAAGTTAACTGCTACCAAAAGAATTGGTTCAACTTAGCTAGTTTACGAATCTTTCAAAGGAATTATTTTCTAGAAATAATTCCAATATTGATTGATATTTCCTAAGTTATTCCAAGGACCGATAATATTTTCATTGTTGACTTCATCCACTCAACTTGAAACCTTACTCTCTCTATGCAACTTTTTGATCAATTCAAGGCCCATAAAGCTTCTAAACTCAATCCTTGAGTATCACGAAGCAGTGACGTGAGAGAATTGATTCCATTCTATCATTGAATTTCTTTTAGTCATTGGAAAACTTTTGAATTGTTGAGCTATCCCTTTGAAATTCCCATGGACAAAGTTGAAAAAATATTCAGCGACCTAATATGGCATCGCACATATGCATTGCAACCATTATCTTAATTACAGAAACTATGAGTTTATTGCAGCCATATGCGCACATGGCGAGGCATAGACTCTAAGTTGAAGTTATTTTAGGTGTTCATAGGTTTTTGAATATTATTGAGACTATGTCCCAAATGCATTATGTTTGTCTCCTATGTTGTTCGGCCATAAAATGGATAAAGTTGATAAGGCTACTCGGTAATCTATCATTATTCAAGTTATAGAGCTAAAAATTTACTGTAGTCATGTGCACTCTGGCGAGGCATGAATTTGAGGCAAAATAAATTCGGATATAATCGGTTTTCGAATATTATTAAGACTATATCCATACCCTGGTTATCTTTTTAGCACCATCAAATTATTCTGACTTTTGCCCAATTAGAGGATTTGCATTTCTAGCGGTTGTCTCCATTTTTAGAAATCTCTTATCACAGCCAGAAAGAATTGATTTCCTATAAAATTCTACTTGATTTTCCTAGAACTTATTAGGACCATATTAAATCTCTATTGGCTCAATCTCTTTCAAGGTCCAATTTTAGTGTGTTGCATATATTTTGTGGATAGTTATATATTTTGTAGCTATATATATAGTTAGTTGATAGTTATATGCAGGAAAAACCTCGATAGTTACCTAGCAACCTTATTATATTATTCCGATAAGAGCATCCTTAGAGGATTAATATTTTTTCCAATGAGATTAGATAGCTAAGGGTAGAAAAGGGTAGTATGACAAGGCACATGGTAAGCAAGTTAGTCTGGAGAGAATTATAAATTGTGGTTCATTTAGGATAGAATCATTAGTGGTGCTTACTAGTGCTTGGGTATTGAATTTGGACAAATGAAGGTATTTGACGATTTTGAATTTTATGATTAAAGGAAGAGTTATGGAAGATAGAGGAAGACGTACGTAGAGTTAGCGATAAAAGTCTAGGATTTGGTAAGGTTCTCCCATGGAGGAAGTGAAATTGGATAATATATATATAAACATGAGAATATGATGATTGTAAACCCCCTAAAAGTTTCATTATATTTATTTCCTTTTAATTATTAATCAATTAGATTTTTGGTAATATTAGATAATTGTTATTTATATTAAAGGACTTGTTATGAGATTGTTTTCTCTCTCTTAGGAAAATAAATATATTCCGTATAAGGTATTGAATATTTTATTTATGCAATATACAAAAATATTGTATTTTGTGTAGAAGCTATCTTTATATTTTTCTATGTTGAAAGTTTAATTATATTAAGAAAATATATATTTGAATATATAAAATACTCTAGTTATATTTGGGATATAGAGTAAAAATTTTATAATATAAAAGAATATATATGTGCAAAATATATAAGTAATATTGTAGAAAATATTTTTCATTTTAAGAATTATTTAAATTATTATTAGGAGTTTCTTAGTATTTTTAGATTTTGTATAAAAGAAAAGAATAATATAAAAAAAAAAAGAATCCCCTCGGGTGAAAAGTACCCGCGGGGGGGGGGGGGGGGGGGGTGCACTGTTTACCCGAGCGCCCAAGCCCCCCGACCCTGATATATAAACAACAACAACACATAAACCCTAATCCTAACCTCTTGCCACGTGACCCCTGACCCTGCCGTAGCCTGTGTGGCCAACCACCGCCGAGAGCATCGCCGTGCGCGGCCAAGAGTCGCTGAAACGAGCGCCCGCAGCGACATCGTCAGCAGCAACGCAGTTCTATGAAGCCACCTTCGCGTGGGAATTCCGCTGCCACCACTCAGTCGTTTCTCGAGCCGATTGCTCAAGTTAGACCACAATCTAACCCTTTTCAATTCTCTCCAATCCATTTTAAGTTATACGAACTACGTTGTCCGATAGATCGACGCCCAAGTCATCGAAAAACTGTACGAAACAAGACAGTAAGACAGCCCTAGAACCCTATTTTGAAGACTGATTTTTGTCAAACTACTAACAGTTTTCAAGACCTATTTAAAGACAGTTGAAGACAACCTATACAAGATCAAATTCCTTTTTTATAGAATTATTTTTCAAGCATTATATAGAAAGTTATTCTCGGTTAAAAATTAAGAAAAACCTTTTTCAAAAATTGAGAAATTTAGAAAACTTCCTCGATACGACGTGTGTCCCGCCAAACCGGGCGACGTGGTCGCGAACCGAAAGCATTGAAAGGTGCGTATCGACTTCGTGGACGTGTGTGTCACTACCACATTTCTAGTTTGAGGGTATTTTTTGTCATTTTTGAATTATTTGAATTTAATATATTTTATTAGGAATTTAAAATGATTTATTTGAATGGTGTGATTTAAATATTATTTAATTAATTTCCATGTGGTTTAGATTAGCCTAACCTAGTTTGGACCTAACCTAGATTAGTCATAGCTAGTCTAGTTAGCCAATTTGAGTTTTAGTTAGTATTGGTTAGTGGGTTAAGTCATGATTAGTTAGGTTGGAATGGTTTGCAACTTGACTAGGAAGGAGCCCTAGATTCTAGGCCATTCAATAGGCTTGATGCATTGATAGCCCTTAGATGCACCCCTAAAACCCTAACCCTAACTTGGTGGCCGGCCTAGGGTTTCCCCCCTTTTCTATAAAATCTCTCTTGAGATTTGTGCCTCTTTTCACCGTTCCATCATTTTCCTAAGAACAAGGTTTGCCTTCATTTTAATTTCTTTATAGTTTATTCAATAGTGGTCCTTTTTCATTGAGATTTCTTCCATAGTATTCTAAATATTGTTCCCCTACTGTTGGTGGAGTCAATCTCAAGTTTGACACAATTTGGAGACTTTGGCTAGCTAGTGGAGAGCTTCTTGTTGAAGAGTTTATTTGTGGAGGTACACACCTAGGTAAAACTCTATTTCCTCCCATGAAATTTTAGTTTCTTTGTATAAACACCAAGCCCTAGGTGTTCTTGTACTGTAGGGATAGGTTTTGCACCCTCTCGCGTCCTGTACGTGTCCGTATCGGACACGTATCAGTAGGTAACCGCAGGTGTTCGACGAAATGCCACAGTGGGCATTTCGATCGAGTTTTCAAATTGTAAATGAATAGGAAATTAGGTATTAGTGTCGCCAAAAGGATTCTAGGTGTCTGAGCATGTCTTGTGTCGTATTGGTGTCATATCGCACTCGTGCACACGCGCGCGCACAACATGCTGCGTTCCCCTGCTACCAGCGTGCTCGTGATCAGTGCACAGGACACTTGGACGCGCGTGCTTGGACACGCAGAGAGGGGCAATGTCTGTCAAGACATCCCTGAAGCCTCGTGTCCTATTGTTTTGTGTCGGGTGAGGTATTCGACCCACACAGGACACGAACTCACTGAGTTCAGTGTTCTGTTTACTGCCTTGTGTTCGTGTGATGTTGGACACGTTGTGTCCTGATTTTGGACACCATATTTATTGTGTGACACGTGCCTATATGATACATTAATTACCTACATAGGTTTCATCAACTGATTGTGAATTTAATGTGGAATGGGAATAATTTCCATTCGACTGATACACTAAGGTATCAGTGATATTAACACTGTTCTCAATTTCCTGCTATTTTAATGATTTACATTATGTGTTTTAGTTATGATTAAATTGCTAATTTATATCCTAAACATGTTTACTAATCTCTGTTAGTTGATTTACATACTAGAATAGGTCTTTGATCATGAATTGGAATAATTGGCATTAAGTTGGGGTTCAATGTATTGAATTGATACATTCCTGAGATGAGTTCTGAAATTCCTTCTTTTTTAAATACCTGAATTGATTCCTATTCTTAACTGTTTGAAGTTGGTTTCAATGTTGTGCAAGGATGTGTTATGGGGTTGTTCACTGTTGAATTGGTTTTATTTCCTTTTTAAACTGTGATTTGGTTTCCTTTCCTTAACTAAATCGAATGCTAATTCTTATACTTGCTATCCACTGTCAATTCAATTTGTATAATTGAACTGTCAAGATTGTAGGAACCTGAGTACACTGAGACACAGGGAATGGGGGATTAATTTGATTCATTGAATGATGTTCCTATTTAATGCATTGGTTGTCAATTCCTGAGAACACAGGGTCTCACATTGTCTCCTGGATTACACACACACACTGAACACATGTACACTGATTGGCATATCATACTGTTTAAGGAAATCTGAAAACTTACACAGGCCATTCCCTAAAAACCTGACACCATCACATTGTTTCCTAGGTTTTCAGCACACACACAGGACATCTCCACATTTCTATCAGCACATATGTTTCCTGTGAGCTTATTAACACACGCACACACATGTACCACTCCTCTCATGCATACACACACAGTTTTCTCACATTGCCATGTATCACATACACACACGCATTGCCTGCAGTACACACACATGTTTTCAGTCCACACACACAGGTTTTATTAGTTCACACCCTCTTGACACTCTCACACGCACACATGCTCACATGTACACTATCACATATACCTCTATCTATCTCTATGTATATATAATATATATATGGCTATATGTGTATGTGAGCCTATAGCTATATCAATGTCTAACCTAATGTCAATGTGTAAATGATAGTGTAGGGTGTATGGAAATTTCAATGTGTAATGTGATATACATATTTCTATTTGTGTATGTGGTATTTGGCCTAGTGTATGGCTATTGCCGAGAGGATAGGGCCTATGGCCTATAACCTAGATGACATAGCCTAGGACTCTTAGCCTATGGGTGTGGCTTGAATGCCAGTTTAGAGTCTAGTTAGACTTATATAGCTTTGATTAGAACTAGAATAGACTAGTTAGACTAGTATAGACTTGTTTGACTTAGGTTTGACCTAGTTGACCTAGTTTGACTTCTAGGGTTGACCAGAGTTGACCAAGAGTTGACTTTGGTCTAGATTGACCTAGATTCATGTAGTATGCATTGAATTGCATCTTATTATCATTTTAGACTCATAGTGACTTGTACTGTTCTATAGGAGACAGACACCACTCCTCGGACAGTAGATATTCTTCAGATACTCAGGATACATGCGAGTACATTCTCTGATCATTTCATATTATGTTAGAATTATTCTCCTGCTTTAAATTACTTTACCTGATGCTGTCACGTTGATCACACGGATTAGTGCTATATGGATCCTTTCTTGAGATGTTATCCCCTCAGGGAGCATCAGATACTACATGTTCTGTGCGTTTTACTTACATTGTGTATCACTATGCTTCATGGTTCATTGAATCACTTGTGACATGTACTCTTATGATCACAGAGTCTTCTTTGAATCCCACATTTATAGGCTTTTCTAGAATCCCCATTTATGGGACTATCATGTACCACCCTTCGGGGGCCGTTACATGAATCATAACATAACCTGGCTGGATCCTTGTGTATTGATTGGGGGTACGTGGGAGTAGAAGTGGACATGTGAATAATATCCTAGTAGTATAGCATCAGAATAATTCCGTAGTGTAGCATCAGAATCATCCTATGCCATTCACATGTCTATATTGTACTCTGACTCACTAGCCACTGTTAGTTCTCTACTTATAGTAAATATTTCTATTAAAGTTCTCTCTCTGTTTACATTCTGTACTTTCTTTCAGTTCTTGTATCTTACTTTATTGCATGATTATATTTTCTAACCTGCTATGAATTGTTGAGATGTATTGTGCTCGCTCCATCCTGATTGGGCACCGTTGAATGTTTACAGAGGACAAGGATGAGGCTGGTGTTGACACTTTTTATGGGACAGCTCTAGATGACACCTGTGATCCGGATTTCCAGCCGGATCCACTAGCTATAGAGACTGAGGCTCCCTAGTCTAGGTTTTACTATTTCTGTCATTTGAGATCTGGATTGTATATATTCTTTCATACTCTGTAGTTGAGACTTTGTATTTCTGGATGTTTGCTGAGTTGTTATCTTAGACACTTAGACTCTTCTGATCATCTGTATTTTATTTTGAGTTCTATATCATATCGTGCTTCTTCTTCCTTAGTTGTGATTGAGTTTACATTCTGCTATGTCACCCCCATTCGGGGAGTATAAACTGCTTAGCCTTATACTGTTAGATGCATGAGACCTAGGACAGCGCTCTACCGTCGATACTGCGACGTAGGCTGGACGTACCCACGTCTCATGCCCTTACTCTAGGGTGCGGGTCTTGACAGTGTGGGCTTTGATGGAATTCAAATTGGTCGCGTGTGCGCGACGAATTTGATGCGTATCCATCGAAATTCACCGTATCAGCCTATTTGCAATTTTTTTAATTACTTTGTGCACGCTCGTCAAATCGAGACAAAACTTGTACCAACAGGATCGTATTATTTTTTTGGTTCTGTATGACAAATTTGGTCTGATTCTGAGAAGGTCGATCGAAACGCCTATTTGGCGGGCCTACGATCCGATCCAACGAGCGAAATTGTGCACGTCCGTCGGAATCCAACTTTGGACATACGTTTGGGTTTGTCTTCTCAAATTGAACCCATAGACATATATTTTGATGACTTTAGAGACCATAGGTTCTGGAATGCATTTCGGTGCAAAGCGGGTCCAACGACGGACATCATTTTGATCCGAAATTACGATTTTGCCCCTATTTCAGAATTGGACTTTTGGACAGGCATTTTCTAGACATATATTTTATTCCAAACACGTTTCTGGTATTTATTTCAGCATCCGAGGACGTATGCAGTATTTGGCTTTCATCGCTTCACTATTCTGCCGGTTTGAACTATTTGACGTCGTCCTTTTGCACACAACCTCAGGCAAGATACCTTGCCATATTTACTGCTTATATTTAGTCAACATTTTTAGTTAATTTTATATCACTATTTAATTATTTCCAGTTCTTGTAGTTGTACCATTATTACGGTTCCTGATTTATTACCTGCTCAGTGATATTAGTTGTACTTTGTTTATTATCCTTTGATTGCATATGGACCTAGAGTTAAGGGACTACCAACTATAGTGTATTACATAAACCTTGACACAGTTGTACGATGAGATATGTGTGAGATGAGTAGCATGCAGAGGTACTTGCGTATTAGTGATCACCCGTACGCATACGTTAGGTCTAACTGCTAATAGAGGCATGCTAGGAGACTTAGCAGCTACTAGAGGTACATGATCGCGGATGTGACCTAGATAGGTGCATCGGATAGGAAGAACATTTTCTTGTCATATGGGCTTCTATTACACATTTCTTTGTAACCCGGAAGCTCCGTTGGAGATACGAGTATGATGACCCCCTCAGGTTGGCCACTGTCGTTTTTGAACGTCATGCGCTTAGGTCACTGGTGCCCAAGTGGGGACTATACCAGATCCTATTTACAGTCAGGGCTCATGCGACGAAAGGTTTACTCTTAACTGCATAAACACATTAGAGTGGTTAGGTAACCCTAGTCAATGTCATGTTACCCCCGTTCCATTAGTAGCTTGGGACAATGTCGCATTGCGGAATAGTATTCTTTATGTATCTTGTTACGTCCCTCTGAGGACCTAGTAAATTCTCCAGGTGTGTGCTTTCATATCTTTTCGTAGGTGTTCTAGCCAAGGTCGTGATCTTCTCCATTCCTTCGAAGATGATTGCCCTTGGTTCGTCTTGCCATTTTCATCGATCATTTCCTTGTATAGTTTCTCTCATTTAAATTAGTTGGTAGTGGATTTGTCTCCGCCCAACTACATGTATAAATGACAAATTTTATAGTTGATTATATTATTATTCTCTTATTTGGTGGATGAGATTTAGTTATTATGATTTACTGCATTTTATAGCTTATGTATACATACGGGGGTTCCATATATTAGAGTATATTTCGTATGTATACAACTGGAATTCCACGTACTTAGTTCCAAGTATTTTGGGACGGGGGCATTACAATGATCAAGTTAAGGAACACTCAAGAGACTTAGATTTTTGAGATTAGATGATTATGATATACAGAAAGGACGGAATAACCCATAGAAGGATTATTACATGAGCAAAAGGGATGGTTGTATCGAATTAGTAGTGAGAAGCTGAGACAAGAGCATTAGCATGCAACTCTTAGAATGTGAAAGAAAGCTAGTTGGATAATGGTTAGGGTAGAAAAGCAGTTGGGTTGAAATTTTGTTGAAAGATTATCAACGTTGGGAGTTCAAATTTTAATCAGTGAAATAGCTTCTTGTTGGTAAGAATAATTTTATACCAAAATAAGATTTTAACGATATTGATAGGTACATAGTGAGAGAGTCGAGTTGGATTAAGTGATTCAAACTTGATCGGTTATTTCTTGGGAATGAGACATTATCAAAATATTGATCATGGATAAAAAATTTTGAAGGTACTAAATGGGATGTTGATCACAAAGGTGATTGTCACGCCCCAGAACCAGAATACTGGAGAGCGGGGGACAGACACAGCCAGCTACGTATATTGAAGTGAATCCCACCCCGATATACGGTCACGGCTGTCTAGATACATAAGGGTTTAACTACAAGCCAATAGTCTCTTAAGGTCAAGAACAAGCCTAGTGTCTCAATCTCAAGCAAGCAAGTAAATGTAACAAGATGGTAGATCATCAAACATACAAAATAAGGCGTCCAATATATTACATATTCAGATGATCATGAAGCTAGTCATACAAAATGCAAAGACTAGCAAGAGTTTAAGTCATACATGATCAACCCTAGGATTTGTCAACCATGATACAGCCCTTAGGCAGACAAGAATGTAAATTTAACACGAGCTAACACTTGCTCGGCGGCTAAATGCCTCAAAAGAATAATTTACAATAGAGTGGGAGAGCAAAATAAAACCCACTCGTTGCCAGGGTTGCGCCTAGTGTTCACCATCTGGCTGGAAGGCTGGAAGATCCTCGGGTGTTACTCCAAAATCTGGCCATACAAAACCAGCTAGGTCAGACCCCAGAAAGAGCAAATGCCACAAGGGAGGCTTCACTTAAGAACTAAAACCAGCATATTAGCGCATGAACAAAAATAATAATAAGAAAACTTGAAATGTAAATAAGGCAACAAATGACGAGAGGACGAAGAACTATTCCGGAAGCCAAGTTACAATCCTTAAACCAAACAAGGACCGGGGTTGTAACCCTTCGCTTGAACAGAATCGGGTCTCTAGCCATTTATTGCTAAGATTAAAACATAAGAAAACATGTCCTGAGATAGCCATATACTGGATCTAGACATGACTAGACATAATTGGACTCCATCCAACATTCACGGCCAAGCAAAAAAAATGGCTTGATACTTTAACTAACTAGGGTTATCACAAGCCTAGTTACTAGCAAGATGCATCGAGATGTTCCAACATCCACAAGCCCTGTAGTCTTAATCCAGGTTATCCGGTCACAAGTTGAGAGAGTTGGATTAGGTGACTTGGGGGTGCAACACACGACGGTGCATTGGAAATGTGCCCTACTCGACGACAGGCTACAAGTCCAATTAGAGCACTCAAATAACGGGACTGCCTGTAGCTGGGAATCTCTTCATGGACTACTTGATTAATCTAGTCATTATCCTAGTCAGATTCAGTACGAATCTCCGATCATGGAAATCAGGAATTCATGTCCTAGACATGATGCATGATGAGACATGTAGCTTGTACATATACAATCAAGAGAAATCATCCACGGTGTCAAGACGAGAGTTATATGTTACTTGTCAAGATTACATGTCATGTTTACTTGTCAAGAGTGCGCCGCAACGAGGCCACTATCATATCATTTATCATGTCAAGGTTACCTGTCATGAGTGCACCACGATGGGCCACTAAACATGTAGTTTCATTATCTTGTCGTGTTAATATTACCATATCAATATTGCTTGTCAAGGGTACACCACAACGGGCCACCATCATGTGCTATCATTCCATTAACATGTCATGCTCACATCGTGTTCATGTCGAGTTCATATCGAAAGGCGTAAGGATATAAAATGGGTGCAAAAATCATAAAAAGGGGAACCTAGGGACATCATGCGCCTAGGGCTATGCGCCTAAACTATGTGCCCACATATATGAGTGAGGCAGGGAGGGTATCATAGAGAGACAATGGATTGGGACGGCATGCACCTGGAGCTATGCGCCCAGGGCTATGCACCCACATATATACGCCTGCATATATGCGCCCAAAGAGTGGAGCCAGGATGACTTAGAGAAAGTCAAGAGACTCACTCTATGACAAGTGTGCTGGCAGGGTCTATGCACCCAAGAAAAGAGACGATGCACTTGTGCGCATGCAAAGTTATGTGCCCAAGTCAGGGAGGGCCTAGGCAATATGCACCCAAGGTGGCATACGCCTAAGTGAAGGAAAGTGTGGGACACATGCGCCCAAGAGGAGGCATGCGCCCAGAGGATTATGCGCCCAGCGCCCATGCGCCCACACAATTCATGAGCGCATAGTTATACGCCAACACTGTGGAAGGCAGGAAGCTTGGGTGCATATATACGGCTATGCGCCCAAGGCTAAAGTCCCTGTGGGCACATAAAATGCCATGCGCCCACACCGTTCTTCTTCTCCAAAATTTCGAGAAGAAGGCCATGGAACCCATGAACTTCAAACTCCAATAACTTGGTCAAAACACAATGAAATCGAACTTTTCAAAAGTCTAAGTTGTGTAAAATCGAATTCTCTACCACATGGAACTCTTAGTTTTCGAAAACAAGATGGTTTGATATATCAAAACCCAAGAAACTCCAAAAAGGTGCAAAGTTAGATCTACACAAATATATACATAAAAATACAAAATGACAAGAACTAAAGTAACTTAGAATGTTGCATAGAAGAGATTAAAACAATAAAATGGAGGGTTCCTTCATGAAGCAAGTTGCACTTGCCTATGGAGGGGAGAGGTTTTAATGGAGAAGAAGAAGAAGTTATGAGAAATAATGAAGAGAGAGAAAAGTATGTGGATTTATAAAGGAAAAAAGGGAGGGTTTAACATGATGAACCAAAGGAAATAAACCAAGCCAAACCAAAATAAACCAAGTTAAACCATGATATGCCATGATGAACCTAAGCAAGATTAAACTAAAATTAGCTAGCAGGGCAGGAGAAGAAAAATACGTGTCAGGATTCCGTATACGTATACTGGAAATACGGATAACGAAAAACGGGGATGACAGTGGTGATGACATTGATGTAGTCAAGTTTGTCAAATTTGGATGTTGGTTGAGAATTAAATTTGATGTCTTAGAAATAGTCTGATTCGAAGAAAATGCTTGAAACCAGAAATAAAGTGACATTGGCAAATGAACTGCATGCGATGGCTTGACAGAAATTGGATTTAGTCAATTTTTGGACATATATCTAGTTGATTAGCAAGCTGAAGGAAGTATAAAATATATTACGAAAAATATTATGTGTGTTTAGTAAGAAAAGATGGAAAGACAAATTTTTTAAGGTTATGACGGTGATTGGTAATTCAGGGATGGAAACAGAAATCCATCATTTAGGACTAGAGTGACCAATTTTTCTAAGGAGAGAAGAACGTTAATTAAGAATAGTAGTTGGATTGATTAAGATAACGCACTTCATAGATTTGCTATGAGACAATATAGTTAAGCATGAGGCTGTTGAGGAAGAATACCCTTATTGGTTTGAGGCACGATTGTACCCCGGCCCTTATCTTCGAAATTTCGAGGACAAAATTTTCTAAGGAGGGAAGGTTGTGAAGCCTATAGTTTTTGTTTATTTATTTTATTCATGTTTTATTAATTATAATAGTGAGCCCATTGCTTTATCAGTACTTAAGCCCAATACTTGGCTACCCAAACCCAAGCCCAACCCGAAACCTATGACACACATTCAACCCACGTACCCCCTCTCTCATGGTCCTGCATGCACACCCCCCAACCGGATCTGGAACTCACGTAGAGTTTAACTCAAAAACCCTCTCCACCATCAGAAGAATCACAGAGTTTTCCTCCCTCCCACCTTCACAAACTCCCCATATCTTCTTCCCCGCTCCTCCATTTCAGAAACCGAAGCCGTCCCCGCACAGCCCACAACATCCCGGTCGCTTTGACACCACTCTCGCCCTATTTTTGCCGCCTTCCCGGACCGTCGCCGCCGCCTTCCGCGACCGTCGACGACCCCCTGCCATCCACCCGCACGCGTCAGTGTTCGCCCACGCGTGCCAGCAGCGGCCCCCGTCGCTGTCTCGAGCCCCCCGCCTGGCGCAGCCTTCTGCACGGCTCCCTGCCGCCGTCCCAACGTGCCAGCAGCCGGCACTGCCCCTCCGTATGGCTCTCCACCGTTGTCCCGATGTCCCGTGCGCCTCCCGCGCGTCACCGTTTTCTGCCTTCTTTCCGTGCCGTCCGTGTGCACGAGTTCGTGTCCGCGCCCGTGTCCGCGTGCATTCCGAGTCCGAGGCATCCCTTCGGTGCTCCGTCACAGCATTCGGTAACCCCGCAACCTTCTGTTAAATTCACAGAACCATTCATGTTCCGGAATAGCTAGTTTAGTTAGTTTCCAATTTAGATTCGGTAATAATTGTTAGCATTTTAATTGTATGTTTAGCGTTAATGGATAGATTAATAAATTTAGAATTATCAACTACGTTAATTAAGAATAATGTCGTATTAAGTTATTTTAATTATAATTTCACTAGTGGCATAATTTCACTATTATCATTAATTGATAATTTAGCTTCAAAATAGTAATTATATAGGAAAAACGTATTTTATGTAAGAAATGATATTATAGGCAAAAAACCATATATAATTATGTTTTAAGTAAAAATGTGTATTTTTCGTATTATTAACCGTTAATTCTGTTAAATAAGTTTATGGATTGAAAACTATAAATAATAACATATTTTTTTAATAAAATCATAATTTTACTAAAATGAGGTTTTACAGAATTTATTCTTAAAAATGATTATTCTTTACTAAAGAAATAGTATTAGTAAAATATTCATAAATGTTTATTTAGAAAATAATTAAATTAGATTTCAAATAATTCCGAGGTTTACGCGATATTTTCTATTAAAATAATGAACGATAAAAACCGCTACTACTTTGATAATATTCTAAAAATATATTATTTTTCGCCCTATTTACAAAATACTAATAAAATAGCTTTACCAAAATATTACATAAATAGATTATTATTTCGCTAATAAAAATAGCAAATGTTTATAATTAACGTAGATTTACTTTAGTGGCTTTATTAGCCAATCTTGGAATAAGTTCTAAAGACAGATTATTATTAATATAGGCTCGGATCCTGGATCCTAACCGATACCTTTCTAGCCGTTGCCTTCCACACCAAGGATACAACCAAGGCAAGTTTTATATCTTTCATGTTTGTGTTTTATTTAATAATTAAATGTACTACATCAGTAGAATCATGTATTATAGTAACACTAATTCACAGTGGATCCCTCTTAGACTCCACATCGATGGATGGATTGATTGATTGCCTCATTGACTCGAGAATTGATTGGGGGAGTAGTATAACATCTGTGACCAAAGTCATTGTTTACCGATTGCCTCTCTCGTACTAACCCCTATCTGTAACCACCCACTTTTCTGAAATAAGGATAATTTTGAACTTTTGTAAAATTTTATTATTTAATAATAGGATTTATTGGAATTTTTAATTAATTTAAAACTATTTAAAATTGGTGAATTATAATTTTGATGTGTTAGCTAGTGAACCCTAAAATTTCTAAGCCTAGAGACTAACCATGACCATGGAGGCTTAACCCATGTGATTAGATTAGCTAATTACCATATTTTTGGGTTGAGGGTATTTTTGTCATTTTGACTTTTTGGTGATTTTGAAATTTTATTACTTAAATATGTGCTAATTGTTAGGTTAAGACTTGACCTAGAATCTTAGCCTAATCTAGATTAGCCTTGAGCTTAGAATCTTAATTAGAATAACCTACTAAATGATAAGATTAACAATATCTAGATATTTCTAAGTAGGATATTTACCCCTTAGGATATTTGTGAAAAAGAAAGCCTTAGGACTAATTGAACCAATAGGAGGACTTGAAATTGGGTGGACAAGCCCTAGCCACTCATCTACATCTAAAACCTAACCCTAATTCATCCAGTGACAGCCACAAATAGTAATCTCCCCTTCTATAAAGTATCCTTAAGAAACCCTTGCCTTCTTTTCACATCTACATAGAACCCTAACTTGTTCTTCCCTAAATTCCTTCCCCTTTATCCAAATTGAGTCAAATCAATTGCATCATCATCCCCAATAGTAGAGGAGACTTGTGGGGGCTTGCTAGCAAGGGTTTAAAGTGATTTGACCATTGCGTTTGGAGAAGAACACCTTCCCTTTCCTTATTTTCATTGAGATATACTCTCAATAGGTAAATGCCATAAAACCTATATTAAATCCTGTTTTCTTTTCATTAATGCATGCATATAGGTATACCCTAGTTGTAGAGTTTGTTTGGTGCAAGATAGTGTCCATTTTGTATCCGTATCGGACATGTATCACTGTCCTTAAAAGGGTATTTGATGAAATGCTTGTAAGAAATTAATGTTGCTAATTTCAAATTCTAATTAAACAGATTTATAGCTTAATATGTGAATAATGATAATCTTGTGGACTGAGTTGACTTCAGAGTTTTTTGTGTCCAAAATGGACACGGGGATGCTGCACGACACTGCGTGCGAATCCCCTGCTACCCGAGTGTCCCATTGGACACGACACGCCACGTGGCGGCCTGACACTTGGTTAGAGGGTTGGGGCAGTGACTAACAGGTCACCCCTCAAGCTACTCTCAACCTCGTGTCGTATTGGACACGTACTTGCACGCGCACACGATTTGTACTGCACTTGTAGTGGCAAAATCGACCACTGACACGCACTTCGTGTCACGCGAGGACACGTCGACACTATGCAGATACATGTGCACGAACCTTGACACCTAGGCTAACTATTGGACACGTGCACGCGACTCAATGTGGAGTGTGTCGTGTCCTA
Source organism: Iris pallida (assembly GCA_029216955.1). Taxonomy (NCBI): domain Eukaryota; kingdom Viridiplantae; phylum Streptophyta; class Magnoliopsida; order Asparagales; family Iridaceae; genus Iris; species Iris pallida. The sequence goes on along the minus strand of JANAVB010004625.1, from coordinate 16,167 downwards.
TTGGGCTCGACACCTCAGCACGAGCCTATACATAGGCAGGATTCTGATGCCATATTTTTCCCGTATCTGGGCACTTTGTGTCCACTCATATGGACACGAAATGACATCCCCTAACACGTATACCTAATATCTACACCTGTACACTTGTTTCACCCATTTAAATTTGAGTTGTTGTTAATTTTAGTTTTTAAAATTGGGACTTACATGTATTAGTCAGAATTTGAGTTTGGGTTTAAATGAATTAAAAGTTAAAATGTGAATCTATTTTCTGAGAATTTAAAATACAGTGCAATGTTAATGTCCATGCAATGAGGTTGAGTGTTTAACTGTGGTTTAGTTTTGAACCTCTGGGCTTTGCATGGAGAGGTAAGTTCGAAAATGAAACTAAAATATAGGGTTTGCATTTATGATACAGTGAACTGAAATTGTGTTTTGGGTTTAAGGTTGTATATATATGTAGGGTTGCTGTTTTGATTTCATTGGTTGTTGGTTGAATGTTTGGGGAAAAACTGAAATCAAATTACCTTTAAAACTGAAAACTGAGAAAGTATTGATACACTGTTTTCGAATTTAGGTTGGATGAACTGAGGATAATGGAGGTTTTAAATAAGAAAAACCTGAGAATAAAATAGGGAAATGTTAAAACTGAAATATAAATGTTATAATGAAACCTGTGAATGTTAACCTGAGTTTTCTTGAGTCAAACTGAGATTTCAAATGAACCTTAACCTAAGTTATGATACCTTCTTTTCATTTGTTAATGTTAACCAATTGCCATGTTAATATAGCCTTTACTTGTATTCATTAGCCTACTATACACACCACTGCAGTTGTATAACACACACACACACACTCACTCTCTTAACCCCCTTTCCTTCTCCATATGTATAGCTATAGCTAATTTATGTGGTTTATACTTATGTAAATTGTAATGTGGTAGATTGAATGATATATGTATATATATATATATTTTAAGTAATATGTATAGGTTTGTGCTATGTACTAGCTTGTGATTACAGGCTAAGTGTTCTATATGTGATACTTGCTTACATAAACTATGGATTAGACCTAGATTAGACTAGAGTTAACCTAGATTGGACTAGTTGACCTAATTTGACTAAACTGTTGACCAAAGTCAACATTGAGTCTATATGTGACCAATTGACCTAAGTTGACTAGAGTTTGACATAGTTGACTAAGATTGATCTAGTTGACCAAGTTTGACTTTGACCTAGATTGACCAAGAAATCATGTAGATTGCATTATAAATTTTATTTACCTTATTTTAAACACATTATGACCTGTGTTGTTCTAATTAGGACTCATCTACTCTGTTTGGACATCTACACTTACCAAATACTCAGGATATCAGGCGAGTACATTCTCTGACAGTTTCATACTTGTTAGAACTTATATTCCTGCTCTAGATTACTTTACTTGATGCTGTCACGTTAGTAACACGGATTGGTACTATATGGATCTTTTCATGAGATGTTATCCCCCCTCAGAAGCATCAGATACTTCATGTCATGTGTGTTTCACTTACATCATGTACTCTATGCTTCACTATTCATGCATACTCTTGTGATTCATGTACTCTCATGTTCACAGAGCCCTCATGAATCAATTTCATGTGCTCTCATTTATGAGACAGTAAAATCATGAATCTTAATATAACTTGTCTGGATCCTTGTGTACTGATTGGGGATAGGGGAGTAGAAATAGTCATGTGAATAATTCCAAAGTAGTGTAGTCATGAATCAACTCTGTAGTATAGACATGAATTATTTCCAGCTGTTCACATGTCTATCTTGTACTCTAAATCACTAGTCACTGATAGTTCTCTAATTATAGTAGATACTTCCATTATAGTTATCACTTTTACTTCATGTACATTCTTTCAATTATTCATGTATCTTACTCTATTACATGCTTTATATTTTTTGACATGATATGAACTACGTGAGATGTATTGTGCTCGTTTCTGTCTTGATTGGACCAGTTGAAAATATTATAGATGGTTGTCTTGAGCACACTTGCCCTACTTGCTTGGGATCCAGAGATGGTATAGCTACCTTTGGCCCCGACACTCAGGAGTGATCGGAAGATTAGTTTAGTAGACTTGCATTAGACTCTCATTTGAACTTATATTGTAATGAGTCGAGATCTCGACTTTGTTTTGAGATTGTTTGAGATTGTTTGAGATATTATTATTTTAGTAGTTTATATCAGTTGTTGGAGTTTGGAGTTAGTATGGCTTTGTGACTCTGTGTAATCTTATCGTGCTTAGACTATGATTGAGTATTATCATATCTTCTACTTGTCCTCCATTCGGAGTTGAGTTTTGACAAGTACATTATATAATTGCGTGAGTTGTTGTTTAGATAGTAACCTTGTACAGTGTTCTACCGCCGATTCTGCGGCGTAGGCTGGGCGCTGTTACGTACTGTGCCCTTATACAGGGTGCGAGTCGTGACACTACCGCACAGGGGGTTGAACCGTACCGTATAATATCGTTTTGGCCAGAATGCTAGTATACATATTGCCTCTATCCAGCCGATCACAGATTCTGTTATATACTCAAAAATACTATTGTAGATTACATCATTATAGCTTCTGGAATATTGTCTGCTGTCTTTTATTATTATTTAGCAAAAATATGTATGCTTTTTAAACTGTCTTTCATTCATTTATTATTATCTTAGAATGTTAGATGTAGAAATATGTTCTTGCTCCCTCTCGACTGGAGACCAACATTTTTAGGTGACTGCGACGACGAGGATCTCACCTTTAGCTCTTTCTACAGACCTGGTCCAAACCCTGACGAGGTAGCTTAACCTGACCAGGGAGCCCTAGAACTATAAATGTGCCATTGGTTTAGTTTATTTCCTTTTTTCGTTGTAATAAAGACCAATGTAATAATTGAATGCTTGTTTTGTTTGTATTTTTATTTCAGACTATTTTCCTAGATTTAATAAAATGTTATCTTTTTCCTGCTTTAGTTTTTGTATGCTTGTGTTCATTGCTTGATACAGCTTACTGCCATCGTCTCACAATGGTGCAGGCTGGGCATGATCCGACTGGACCCATTATATTGGGATCGGGTCGTGACAAAAACTAGCTTACATCTCAAGACAGATTTCACTAGCTAAAGCTACATGAATTGCAAGTATTAGCGATAGTTCAAATGCGAGAGTGTATGTTCTATCATGGATATCAAATTTGGCGTAAGCCTAAATAAGTGCCCAGGGTCACTCGAGATATCATAATACCTTATTATAGCATCTAGGTAGTCCAAGTAACCAACTAAGTCAGTATCAATCTCAATCCACGTCTAACGTCAATCGCATCTGAGTCACTCTTAAATGCATAAAAATTGATTTAAGCAGTAATTAAATGAACATAAACTATAATAAAATAGTTTATTTTTATTTAGAGTACATAGGGTAAGGTATCTTCTCTGATAAATAGTTGGTGAAGGGTCGATGTATCGGACACATACAATATATCGATATAGATCAAGTATTCTCAAACGCTGAAACAAAGGTGTTTATAAGTCTAGGATAGCATCGACAATGAAAAAAACATGTCCATAAGTCCAATCTGGCCAAAGTGCATAAATTGCTCTTTCAAAACCAAACATGGTCATAGGTGGGACCCATAGGATACAAAAAATAGGTGCCAGATTATGTTCAAACATAGAAAATTATATACCAAATGCGAGAAATGTAGGATCGTTGACCACCTCTAGAGAGGGGGCGGGGGTGAATAGAGTGCGTGTGTGCAGCGAAATAAAAATTATCTCTAAAAATTTATAAGGTAATAACAAACTAATATAAAGTAAGCAGTATTTAAATAAATGCGTAATGTAAATAAGTTTAGAGAAGAAAACACAAACACCAAGGTTTATACTGGTTTTTCTCTGAGAGGACTTGTCCAGTCTTGAGTACTCTAGTTCGATATTGAATCCACTACCTCGTAAAACATAAATTTTGAATCCGAAGCACTTGTAGATCCTTACTACACGTACTTTTTATTTGAAGAGCACTACTCTGCTTGCAAGACTTTAATCTTAAGGACTTGCTGACTTCAGGAACATGATGAAAACTGGGATATTTTTAAGCCTTTTGTACAACTCGACCAAACTTCTAGATTGAACCAAAACTGACACCAACTTGACTAGGAGTTGTAAAGCTCTGATTTGAAAGTAAAAATGCCATTGAAAACACTTAAATGAATAGAGAAGATATGGTGGCCCATACAGGTCAGACTTCATAACTAGTGCGATGTCGTAGTAGTACTTAGGATAGAGTGCTATTACGAGCCTGCAATAGGAGATAGAATTCTAGGAATATGGGAATACTCAATCACAACTAGGAATTTCTATTATGTTTGAATTTGCAAATTTACATTCGAGTAATCGAATATCCTTCAGGATTATTGTCCTTCTTGAATAATACCTTATCTTATGCTATACCATTGGCTTCTTTTGTTTTTTAATCTTTCAGAATGGCACCCAGGCTAGAGATCGCAACGCTGTAGCAAATGGTAACAACTCTCAACCTCCTGCATCTCAGGAGGCTTTATCACCTGCATCGGGGAGCTTTCCTCCTCCTCATGTGAATCCAACTCGAGGAGGCATACCGGCTAATGAGACAACTCTGCATGAGCTCATTAGAGGCATGATGGAGGGACAAAGGGTACATGCATAGAACCAAAGAAAATAGACAAATATGATGCATTTGGGCATGGAGAATGCCCAAAGAGTTGCTATGACAGCCATGGAAAGGGTTGCCCTTCAGCAGCGACATGCCGTTCTGTCAAAGGCAAAGAATATATGGGACTTTAAGAAGATGAACCCGCGAGAATTCAAGGAGACCGAGGGAATTCTCTATGCAGATGAGTGGCTTGAGGACATCGAGCAGGTTATGATGATTTTTTGAATTTCGGAGGACTTGAAGATTGAAGCGGTTGGTTTACAGCTTCACGAAATTGCCTGCACTTGGTTGAGGAATGAGCCCAGGCTAGCGGGTCCATACCTAACCTGGGATCAATTCAAGGACCTTTTCAAGAAAAATTCTTTCCTGTAGTAGCCAAGGGTGTTCTGGAGAAGCAGTTCCAAAACTTGGAACAAGATAGCTTATTAGTGGATGAGTATGCCACGGAGTTCGACAGATTGAGAAATTTTACAGAATACATGGTTAGAGACCTAGAGTATTGAACAAGGATATTTAGACAAGGCTTGGCCAATGAGATCAGGGTCCACATTTTCTCTGGTAGCACGACATTTGCGAGAATCGTAGCGGAGGCTCAGAGAATAGAGGTGGACCTAGACTTTAGACCCAAAAGGGCCCATGATTCAACTGGAGGTATTCGTAGGTCGGGACCAGTGAAGCGTCCCCATATTCAATAAAAAGTTACTCAGGACCAGTAGGAGTACCATCCACCAGCCAGAGCTCCGGATCAGTAGTAGCCTCAGAGGCAGATGCATTAAGCACCCACTTGTGCCTACTGTAAAAGGTCTGGTTATACTTGGGATGTTTGTAGGAGAAGGCTTACGTTATGTCTATTTTGTGGATCAGCTGCACAACAAATTCTAGATTGTTCTACTGTACCTCCTATCGATGGAGCATGAGATCAGAGGGGTCCAGCTAAGCCACCTGTGGCACAACAATTTGCCCAGCACCAATAAGGGGCACCCCAACAAGACAGGGCTTTTGTGATGACGGTCGAGGGGACCGATGCTATAGATGACGGGTTAGCAGATTCTATTTCCTTCATTTTCATTTGATTGATCTATTGAATCCTTAATACCCTATAACGTACATTAGTAATTTTTCATGCTAGATTATAACCATGCATGTTTGTTAACCAATGAATGATTTATTTTCAAGAAAATTGTATATAAGATTTAGATAGAATATTCGTAGACCATGAATAGTTCGGAGTTGTGACCATAGGAAGGATATGATGGGTAGATTATAACTAACTAGGAAAGAGAAATGCACAAGCGGTAACTCTATTCTTTCGAACCTTGAGGTATTTCCTTTATGTATCTGTCTATAAATTTCGAGGTTGAAATTTTCTAGGGGATAGATTTGTAAACCCCCGATATTTATATATTTAAATTACTAAATAAATTAATTTGCAATTATTTATTAGTTATTTAGTAGGAAGTGTAGTTATGCAAAACCAATATTTTATAAGGGGATTTTTGGTATTGACACAATTCAATTTTCTATTTGAACCGACCACTCCCATTTTCCTTATATTTGAACCTGCATTCAAATTCAAAATGAACTATTACTCCTCATCCTCCTAGGATTCGAACAAATCCAAAGCATGGGTATAAGATCGAGAAGGGTAATCAACCGACCCCTTCCCGTCTACTCACCATATAAACCCTAAATTTTCCATCTTCCCATTCGAGCAAAGCCAGGGGTACTAGTGGTGAAGAGAATCAGGATCTTTCGCTTGTGTCAGTCTCTCGCATCCAATTTTTTTCCTGAAGAATGAACCCAAGATAACTTTGGCCCTCATTAAATTCTTTAGTTATGTTAATCGGAAATAGGAAGGTATCATAAAATCCTTGCCCACCTTCTGTAGGAAAGATTAGGATAGAGAAGATGGATCCTAATGAACCTAGATTCTAATAATAAGGTTAGTAGAGAAGGTCGGGTTAATGCCTATCAAGTGTTTATGATGATGATTCAATGAGAATCATGATTATTAAAAGGTAGAGTATCCATGTAAACTATAGTAGATCTGTAGACACTAACTATATGTTACGAATTTGATCATATATATATATATATATATATATATATATATATATATATATATATATATATATATATAGTGTTTGATGTGGGAGCGTGTGTCAAGTAGTGCATGATAGCTAGAAATTGGTGTAGCCTATATATGTGTGTGCTACAATTTGCTCCACAGACCCGTGTATCAGTGTGTGTGTGTGTGTGTGTATGTGTTGGGTCCTTTTGAGTATGGTAAGTATGTGCAAATCTGTAAGGGAGAACAGTAATAACAATAGTGTACTTAATGTGCATTAGAGGACACATGACGTGGTACCTGCAGAAACTGCAGTATGTTCTACTAAGAAATTGTAGTTGGAGTCTAGGAACTATAGTTTACCCTTAATAGTGGGCGTAGAACACTGTGTAAGGACCCTAATTTTTTTAGAATTTTTTTAATCTATTTTATATGTTTTCTATTTATTAAATTATATTTTAATTTTTAATTTTAATTATGACTATAGATGTACTTTTTCGTAGTTTTGATTTTTAAAGCACAATAATTATCAATTTCTCAAATCTATCCCATCATTGTATTCTAAACGAGTCCACCTTCAGTTTGATATATCATGTCCCATCCAAACGTATTCCCTTTTGCTATATTTTTTCATGTGCAACTTTAGGGGTAAAATATTCATTTTAGTCTCTACCGTAAATTTGACTAACTTTCCAATTAGTAATTAAGGACCAACTTCGATCCAAATCATCTGACCCAATATACAATTTTGACCCCTTTCGAGCCTATTACGCACATGTCCATGTTGTGCCACTCGATTGAGTTCCCATTTGCAAATTCATCTTAAGTGGCACACAAGTCTAAATTATAGACATATTGGACTCAAATCGATCACAAAAATTCTACCGATCCAAACTAGTCCAACTAGGGACCCATGGAGCCTATCCTAGGGTATCCTAACCTATTAGACATATCTTAGATTGATTTTTTTGGATTAATATGCAGCCACATTAATCAAATCTAATTTAAATCAAATCCTATAATAACTTTCTTATTTTGGACCCAATTTAAATCCTAGGAGATAGAATTGGTGTATCTTTTAGAATATGCAATCAAATCCAACCAAACCAAATCCTACTCCACCCCAACTTATTTCCCCTCACGTGAATCTCTCCCATCTAGGATTTACATACACTTTTTTTATATATTTTTCTATTAAAATCGAGCCTCTTCCGATTTCTTTTCTATTTTCGCACTTTTCTTTCCACCCCACAAAAACTCATCACCCCGACCTCTTCCAACCCTCCTACCACCTTCATCTTGACCGTAAGAAACTCCACTAACACCCCTATACCTTCCCAAGGATCCTCAGCCCCTAATTTGATCGATATGAGGTGCGGAAGGCACCTGAAGTTGACCGAACTAGTGCTGAATTTGTCACAACAGGTTAGTCAACTTGAAGATGAGATTTCATCAACTTTTTCTCATCCGTTTTACTTAAAACTAAATCTGAGAGTTACCTTTATGTGTCTACTCCAACTTTTGATTGTCGTATCCCCCAGTTCCAAGCGGTTTGCCTGTGGCATCGATGCTACGTGAGGGTATCCAGAACTGATGAATCTGGTTACAAGCCATTTTTTACCTATCTAAGGTCAGTTTCTAACCTTGTTATATTTTTATTCAGAATCTAGACGTTGATACCTTTCCGAGCATATCTGTAGGATAGGTTTTGCATCCGTTTGCTATTTTTAAAAATTTATGACATTTGCCGTGTCATCGAACTCCGAAAAATTCTGCTTTTCTTGTGTCCAAAAGTGTCAAAACTCCATGAAATCATATTAAAATTTATGTGTGCAATGTTTAACATTATAAATACTATTTTAAATAATTTCTAAAATTTTTATAGAATTTAATATTTTTAAACATTTATTGTTCCGGGCCTCAAATCGCAAACCAAGTTTAGGAATAATGTTGTAGAATCAATACAAGGCATGTCCCCATATTTTCCTATGTATAAAATATATTGTTTATTATTGTATAAATTTATAAATATTTTCTAGAATTATAAGTAATTTTTTATATGTTAATAATATATTACTTTTATAGGAAGATTTTATACTATATATGTTATATTAATTAGAGTAGTCAATATGACTAGTTTTGGTATAAATATATTATTAAAGCCTATACATGATAAGTCCATATATGGTAAGTTATTAATGTATATTGTGTTCGTATTTCAAAATATGTGCGTCGAAACTGAGATCAGTCAATTCCAGTGATCTCACATCGCTGAAATTGACAAAGTGACCGCATGGATCACCAAGATAAGATTGTTAACCTTGTGGTTGATCATCTTGTCTCGATTCGCATGTCGTAGGTTTCATTGTATGAATTACGAGATACAAACTTAATAGTTAAACCTAAAATTTGTAATCCATATTTTTAACTTATAATAATCATAGAGATTAGTGTAACCTAGTTCTAGATGGTATAATTAGTAAATGGCTTTGGTAACATAGATATTACAAGACTTAGAATGACCCGAGCTCTCTAGGTAAGAGATTGATAGTCATATTTATATCTAGTAAATAATACATATTTGTTTGTGATTTGGGGTTGATAGATATTGCCCGGAGTATGATTCCGGTTCATGGTTCGGGTAGATTTTGGTTCTGCAGTCTCAGCACAGATTGGACAAAACTCCAAGGAAGTACACCTTGCCAAACTTTACAGTTTTTAACATGCATTTAGTATTGCTATTCTTTTCTTTCTAACTTATTCCATATTTATCCTGCTTCATGTCATGATTATCTTCTAGTTTACGTGCACATAGAGTATTACTCTTTTCCATATTACTTGCTATAGTTTTCTCATCCTGTTCATGTCTAGTGATAGTATTTCTTTGTCTATGCTATGATCCTCTAATCTGTTTGACTTGGACTTGACCTTATCTTGATCCGATTACCTGTACTAGATTGACCTAACCTGATCGTGATTATTTTTACTTGACCCTGACATGTTATTAGACGTAACTATACCTGACCACCTCGTTCGTGACCTCCTATCGAGTGCGAATGAGACATACTATAGTTAGGGATTCCCCATCGGTTACAGACTATAGGACTGTGAGCTCCCATCGGGCTGCGGTTACCCCGACTTATAGTCACGCTTGATAGCACTATCCTTGCCGGCATGCCACTTAAACATATTCCTTAGTCTCATATTGTTTCCTTGTACCATTTCCTATTCTTCTCGCATGTTATTTACTGTATAGTAGGCATGCATATTATGTGTCTTGCTAGTCCCCTGAGGACCTGGTGATCTCTCCAAGTATTAGATAAAGGTATGATACGTTGATGGAGGATGGTTGCTACACCAAGTCTGTAGGTACAATTAGTTGATATTTTATCTTTCTCTTCTGTATAGATTTTATCCTATATTTAATTCTTGCTGCATTACAGCCTAGTCTTGTACAAGCTTCTACTTTCTTCTAGCTTGTTCATGATAAATGTGTTATTGGAGAACAACTCTAATACATTTATATATTCTAGAATCAGTGTATTATGATCTGATCAGCCTTACTGCACTTGATTCGTTATTGTTATCGATATTTAGTGAATTGAGATATAGTTGGTCTAGAACAACCAGACAACTTATACATATTTGAGTTGGGCTGGAATCCTCTCGATACGTAGCTGGCATATATATTTATCCTAGTCCTACGTATTTTGGGATTGGAGTGTTACATACTGCGATAGTGTCCAATATAATATAGGTAGCATGAGTCAAAAGAAGAGGCTACAAGTAGAATATTGCGACAGTATGTAGGTTAGGTATTGTTTAGAAGATTTTGTGTTTATCACTAGGTAGGATTGGGTATCAAGGATGCACATGTACGCAAGGGGAGAATGGAATTTTATGCATCATCCTTGAACAAGCATCAGTGCACAAGTGCAGAAAAGGATATTAGATGCAGATTTATGTAGGAGAGTCATAGATGATCTGTGTGTTTAGGACAACAAATGCAGTATAAGTATTGTTGGCCCATTTGGTCATAGTCACACTTGATTTTGATAATCAACATAAACTTTTGTCGATACGCAAATAATACACTAAGCTACAAAAACAGATCATCTACTTCAACAAGCTACTACTCCTTTATTCTGTATTTTTCATTTATTGAGCCTAGAAAAATGTGAGGTCGATCGGATTGGCAACTGGCTTTCTATTGAACTCCATTGTCCAAAATAAGCCTACCTATATACCCCATATTCTATACTAAGCCTATACTCAATCCTATATCAAATAACCATACAAAATAAGTAGGTATTAATAAAATAACTTAGAACTCTGTCCGAGTTCGGCCATGACAGTTCCAGAACGTTTGGTCTTCCTGAATATCTGCAACCACTTTTCAAAAATACGTAATTTTGAGGGCCCGAACTCATGCTGAGTTTGTCCCAAAAACTGCTATAAATAGAGGAGAATTTTCTATTGCAAATTATTCACTTATTCCTCTCTTTTCTCTATTCACAAGTATTCCAGAGCAACTCATTTTCACATCTAGCCTTTAACGACTCATAGCCAAGCCAAGTGACTTTCCATTTCAGTCTAGAGTTTGGTTCGAGTTGTAAAGAAGGATCTTGAAAAATGTTCCAGTTTTCAAAGTTTGCCTCAGTTGAAGTTGCGAGTCCTTCGGACGAAAACTTGCGTTGTAAAGAGCTGCAAGTGTTCGGTTAAAGCTTGTGCCATAGTGGATTAACATCGAACAAGAGTACTCGAGACTGGACTAGTCCTTTCCGAAGGATACCAATATACATCGTTGTGCTATGAGTTTGCTTTTCTGATGCTCTTTACTTTGTATTTAAATTTTATAGTTTGCTCAGTACTTTATACCTGCGATACTACTTATATTATTTTAATTGGTGATTATATTTTTTCTGCACACATGCACTCTATTTACCCCTCTCTAGAGGTTCTCAATGTTCTTTCAATTGCTATCAGAGCAGGTTATATACAAGTATAACACTCTAGAGAGTATATATATATGGCAGCCATGAAATCTATATTCACAGGTGAAGGGCAATCCACAAGTAGACACTTACTATTTAATGGAACAAACTATACCTATTGGAAAACATAAATGTATTTCTTTTTTAAATCTCTTGATTTTGATCTTTGGTCTATAGTCATAAAAAGCTATAAAAAGCCACCTTGTGGACAAGCCATATGATAGATACACAGATTCAGAGAAGACACGAGCCAGTCTTGACGTAAGAGCGATCGATGAACTATTATGTGCTATTGATAAGACTGAGTTCAATAGAGTATCTACATGTGTTCGCACGAGCTCTGGAAACTTCTTGGTAACTCATGGAGGAACTTCACAAGTAAAGGAATCCAAGATCAGCAGACTACCACAAGAGTATGATGCTTTCAAGATGAAGCCAAATGAGTCAATCACACAAATATTCACATTTCTATATATAACTAATCCTCTACCTTCTCTTGGTAAAGATTACAATAACCATGAAAGATCAGGAAGGTGTTCAGAAGACTGACCAAGAATTAGAACCCGAAGGCAACAATAATCATTGAAGGAAACGATCTCACCACAATGTCATTAGAGACCTGATGGGTAAACTCATGACTCATGAGCTTGACCTACCAGACTTTGAAGAGGCAACCCTAACAGAAAAATCTATCGCCTTCAAAGTACAAGCTAAAAGATTCTCCAATGAAGACACTGACTATAAAGGGTCAGATGGTGATGAACAAGCCCTACTGGTCAAAAATTCAGGAAGTTCTTGAGGTTAAGAAATCAAATCGAAAGAAGAAAGACGTCCAAGAAAGTAATGAAGAAGAAACTATATGCTATGGATGCAAAAAGATCGATCATATCAAGAAAGACTGCCCATTAACCAAGAAAAGCAGTCAATACGAATGATAAATATGAAGTCAACAACTAGTCGTAAGTATGCAAATACAAGTATCTAACATGAAAGCGAGGCCAATGAATCAGAAGCGAAAAAGATACGACAGTTCTGCAAATGTTTGCTTAATGGAATTTGATCAGGTAATAGACAATCCTATATACGATGATTTTACTTTTGATGTACTTTCTGATGCTTTTAGCAATTTACTTGATGAACACAAAAGTGTGTTAGACAAGTATAAGCAATCTTGAAAAGAGATAAAAGCATACAATCGAAGTGGCTAGACCGTCTTACTTATTACAAGAAATAAAGGAGACATCTACTACTGGTAATACGAAGAATTGGCTAATATCAAGCTAAGTTTCATGAAGTTCAATACATGGTTGATCAGAGAGAGAACAACTAAAAAGTGCTCATTCTATATGATTATGAGAAAAGAATCAATAGATACTAAACAAAGGATGAAAGACATGACTAAAAAATATGTAGCAGCTTGCTCAATCTCTAAAAAGTTAGAAAAAATTAGGCAAACAGGTTGCTCCTGTTACATTGCCTACGATATGTCCTATTACACATATATACCAAAAATGACACAATCAAAGAAAGCATACTAGCAACATGTCCCACACAATTATGCTTTCACTTGCAAGTATCCACGTAAGACACAAAAGACTCATGTCTGCACTAAGTTAAAGGACACGCACTCTAGAACTATTTACACATACTGTGGTCAACACAGTCACATATCACAGTATTGTAGAATTAGAAAGTTAGTAGACATGAATAAATACACATGGATACCAAAAACTACAATGCTGGACCCTCAAAGAAATGGATACCAAATGTCACATCTACTCATCTTGTAGGTGGGCTAACCCTCTCATGCTAGAAGCAAATGTGTCCTTGATAGCGGATGTTTGTGGCACATCGACAGGTGACATCTTTATTCGTGACGCTATCGCTGAAAAGAGAAGGATATGTCTCCTTCAGAAATAATTTAAGATGTAGTGATAGGTAATGGTACTGTTGTTATGTCCCCCTATCCAGAAATAAAAAAATGTTTGTCTTATAACAGAATTAAAACATAACCTGTTAAGCATCAGCCATCTTGCTGACAATGGTTATGGTATTAATTTTGTTAAAGACAAATGTTCTATATATGATACGTCTACTGGTAATCCAGTCTATCAAGGAATCAAGGAGGACAATATTTAAGTTTTTTTTAGAACGTACTAACAGTACAGGTAAGTACCTAATAGTCAACCAAGATGAAAGTTGGCTATAGCATATGCGACTAGGACATGCGAACATGAATACCGTTTCAAGACTATCAACGAAGAAATTGGTAAAAGGACTACCAGAAATATCATTCAAGAGATATGGTATGTGTTGACTGTGAGAAAAACAATGCAACTAGATTCTCATTTAAATCCATCAATGCTCTAAGTACTTCTAGACCTTTGCAGCTGATACATATGGATCTGTTTGGACCTAGTAGAGTCGCAAGCCTTGCAGTAAGCTCTGTTGTTTTTATAATTTTTGATGATTTCTTTCGATATACATGGGTTTTCTTTTTATCAAACATAAGTGATACACTTTTTGAATTTGAGATTTTCTGCAAAAAGGTTCAAAACGAAAAAGGTTTCGCGATTACTCGTATCCGAAGTGATCATGAAGGCAAATTCGTAAATTCTGATTTCAAAAAGTTTTGTGATGCAAATGATTTTTTCATGAGTTTTCTTGTCTTAGAACTCCCTAATAGAATAGTATTGTGGAGCGTTAGAATATAACTCTAAGTGATATAGTTAGAGTCATGCTAAACCAGCATAATCTTCTGAAATACTTTTGGCTTGAAGTTGTAAGTACACTTGTCATATTTTGAATAGGGTGTTGATTTGACCTATATCTAAGAAGACACGTTATGAATTATGGTTTAATCGTATTCCAAACATTTCTTATTTTAAAGTTTTGGATGTCGCTGTTTATCCTGAACACTAAGGATAACTTGGGCAAGTTCGACTCTAAGGCAGACGAAGGAATATTCCTTGGTTATGCTGCCAAAAGTAAGGGATATAGTGTCTTTAATAAGAAATCTATGATTGTTGAAGAATCGATTAACGTTTTATTTGATGAGCTAAACAGTCATACAACAAGTGACATCGATGATGAAGATGCAAGGAACACACTCAAAGCAACTGAAGATGCTGTTGTTGACAAAGACTATCCGGAGAGTCTACCAAAGAAGATGAAATTCATGTGAGACAATCCAGAAACTCTTGTCATATGTGATGTATCAAAGGTAGTACACATTCTTCTACTAGAGATATAGCTGCTAATATTGCATTCATTTCTCAAGTAGAACCTAAATCAGTAGCAGATGCATTTTTAGATAAATTTTGAATTTATGCCATACAAGAGGAACTTAACCAGTTCAAGAGAAACCAAGTTTGGAAACTTGTTTCTAAACCTATTGGTCAATCTATAATTTGTACCAAATGGGTATTCCAAAATAGCTTAGTGAGGATGGACAAGTTCTAAGCAACAAAGCTCGTCTAGTGGCTTAAGGTTATAATTGTAGAAGCATGAAAATTTCAGCAATGAAGCCTTATGCGGCCAAGCCAATGAGAACATATGCGCCCAAGTGAAGCTCCTATGTGCCTAAGTCCCTCCGAAACTCCGATGCGCCCATCACCCTGTGAAGCTCTATGTGCCATCCCTGTGAAGCTCTATGCGCCCAAGACAAGCTCCCCCAGAAAGAGGGCGCATAGTCCTGTTCCAGGCTATGTGCCCAAGCCAGAATAGCCCCTGACTTGGTCAAAGCCACGAGCAAAACGTGCACCGAAGCGTACGGCCACGTCAGTCTCCACGAGCAGTCGTGCACCGAAGCATGCGGCCATGTCAACACCACGATCAACCCACGATCTCACAGCCTGCATGCGCCAACACCCTATACGTCCAAGGCATGACTATGCGCCCACACGAAAACAAGTGTATTTTCCTCATGTGGGTGTAGAAGCATGAAAAAGAGAAAAAAATAATCCATGCGGCCGAGGAGCCACATGCGGCTCAAGAGTCCCATGCGGCTCAATCACAGAGTGGACTCCATGCGGCCAGCAGAGGGAAGCCACGTGCCTTTTTAGAACGGCTGTACCCAGCGTCATTCAAACACAGTTAATGCCCTGACGGCTGACAATTAATCTGACAGCTGACAACTGACAGCTGACAGCCCTGACGAAAAGTAGTCATAATGACTGACGTAAAAGCACTATCTTCCTAGGGAATTGGGGAAAATACTCACAGCTCCGAGGCAAGTTTATGCGGCCAGTCTAAATGAGTTCATGCGACCAGTCTAAATGAGTTCATGCGGCCAGTGCAGAAGAACCTATGCGGATTCAATCATGAAAGTCCTCCATGCGGCTCGGCCATGAAGAATCCATGCGGTCGGCCTGAAGACTCTCATACA
>JANAVB010004624.1:0-19684 GCA_029216955.1 Iris pallida | reverse complement strand
TGCCGTTTGGTTTGACCAATGCTCCAGCAATATTTATGGATTTGATGAACCACATCTTTATGCCATACTTAGATCAGTTTGTCGTTGTGTTTCTTGACGACATTCTCGTATACTCTGCTAGTGAAGAGGAGCATGAAGACCACCTCAGGAAAGTGTTACAGGTTCTGAGAGAGAACCAGTTGTATGCCAAGCTCAGCAAGTGTGAGTTCTGGACGAATCATATTTCATTTTTGGGTCATATCATATCAGGAGCTGGAGTAGCAGTAGATCCCAAGAAGGTAGAAGCAGTAGAGAGTTGGCCAGTACCCAAGACCGTAGCTGATGTACGAAGTTTCTTGGGATTGGCGGGTTATTACAGAAGGTTCGTGTCAGACTTTGCAAGGCTTTCAGCACCCATGACCCGCTTGACACGAAAGGATGTACCATTCGTCTGGTCGGCAGAATGCCAGACATCATTTGAGAATCTGAAGCAGAAGTTGATATCAGCGCCTATTCTTACATTGCCAGTTGGACCCGGAGGTTTTACCGTTTATTGTGATGCATCAGGTAAAGGACTTGGATGTGTCCTCATGCAGCATGGAAAGGTGATAGCATATGCATCTAGGCAACTTCGGGACCACGAGAAGAATTATCCAACTCATGATTTGGAGTTGGCGGCAGTAGTATTTGCTTTGAAGCTATGGAGGCATTACTTATATGGTGATCGAGTGGATATGTACACGGACCATAAAAGTCTGAAGTACATCTTTACTCAGAAGGAACTAAACATGAGGCAGAGGAGATGGTTGGAGTTGATCAAGGATTATGACGTGGAGCTTCAGTATCATCCAGGCAAGGCGAATGTAGTAGCAGACGCTCTCAGCAGAAGAGGCGGCACATTCATGTTGACAACACAGAGACATATCTTAGAAGACCTTCAGGAAATGGGCATCGAGGTTGTACTTCCTAGTGATGTAGGAGTTCTAGCGAGTCTACAAGTTCAATCCGACTTAGTAGACAGGATCAAGGCAGCTCAGGCACAGGACCCAAGGATTCAGAAGCTTAGGACAGAATGTGAGTCAGGACTCAGGAAGGAGATGAGAATTCATGAAGATGGTACACTTAGGTTTGGGTCACGTCTATGTGTGCCTAGTGGAGATATCAGACAGAAGGTTATGGCAGAAGCTCACAGCTCTCAGTATTCTATTCACCCTGGAGGGACCAAGATGTACCAAGATATCAAGCAGCACTTCTGGTGGAATGGGATGAAGAGGGAGATAGCTAGATTTGTTTTCCGTTGCTTGGTATGTCAGCAAGTGAAGGCAGAACAGCAGAGGCCAGCTGGGTTATTGCAACCGCTTCCTATCCCGGAATGGAAGTGGGAGCATATTACAATGGACTTTGTGACCGGTTTACCAAGATCACCAAGTGGTAAAAATGCTATTTGGGTGATAGTAGATCGGCTTACAAAGGTGGCGCACTTTCTTCCTTTTAGAGTAGGTCAATCTACGGAGAAGTTGGCAGAATTGTATATGCAGCAGATAGTCAGGCAGCATGGGGTCCCAGTCAGTATTGTGTCAGACAAAGATACCCGTTTTATATCACATTTTGGAAGAGCTTACATCATAGCTTGGGTACCAAGTTAAGATTTAGCACGGCTTACCATCCACAGACGGATGGGCAATCAGAAAGAACAATTCAGACCCTAGAAGACATGTTGCGAGCTTGCACCCTAGATTTTGGAGGATCTTGGGAGAGCCACCTACACTTGGTCGAGTTCTCATACAACAACAGTTATCAGCCAGTATCCAGATGGCGCCGTTTGAAGCACTATATGGTAAGAAGTGTAGGTCGCCACTAGCATGGGATGATATCGGGGAGAGAAAGATGTTAGGTCCGGAAATGATTGTTCAGACAGTTGAATTAGTCAAAGGAATTAGAGAGCGACTTCGAGTTGCACAGGATCGGCATCGTCATTGGGCGGACCAGCATCGTAGGCCGCTAGAGTTTTCTGTTGGGGACCACGTGTTCTTGAGGATCTCACCTACCCGTGGGGTCATTAGGTTTGGCGTTCGCGGGAAGTTGAGTCCGCGGTACGTGGGCCCATTTGTTATTCTTGATAGAATGGGCGATGTTGCTTATCGTTTATCCCTTCCACCTTCGTTACGAGAGGTGCATGACGTATTTCATGTATCTCAGTTGCGAAGGTATGTATCGGACCCAAGCCATATCCTTGATCATTCTGAGCTGGTTGTTGGTACCAACCTGTCTTACGAGGAACAGCCTGTGTCTATTTTGGACCGAAGAGAGAAGATACTCAAGAACCGAACAATTAGCCTTGTCCGGGTTGCTTGGGGTCATCACTCTTTAGGGGAGTCAACGTGGGAACGTGATGATGATATCCGATCACGGTATCCGCACCTGTTTGACTCACAAGGTATATCTCTTTCTGTATACCTTGATTGTCTTAACTCCTCATGCTTGCCACCTTACGAGTAGAATTGCTTGGTATCGTAGAATGTTCAACATAGATATGTTACATACTATTGACATTGTAGAATGATTGCTTACTTAAATTGCTTATACCTAGAGTAGTTCAGCTCTGATGTTTCTATCATGCTTGGATTTGAAATTCCGAGGACGAAATTTTTCTAAGGAGGGTAGAGATGTCACTTCCCATTCCCAGAATACGTATTTTTAGAATGCATGTACTGTTTAAATGTAAATATTTTATATTTATCATGTATTGCTCTGTATTTAAATTCCTTTAATTTTATGTTAATTAATTTTCTGCAATTTTATTTCTGCACTTTATTTTCTGCTTTTATACTCTGCTTTAGCTTTGCTATGGGTTCGGCTCAGATTGGTTTAATTATGTTGGTTCATCATGAACCGAAATAAACCCTCACCTACCACCACCCCTTCCATTTAAAGCCCATCTCCTTTCTCTCTCTTCATTGCTTCACCATTTATCTTCTTCTTCCTCATAACTCTCCCACCAACCTAAGAGAGCAAGGCAAGTGCCAACTTGCTTCTTGATGGATCCCCATTTTTATTGTTCCATCATCCTCCTTACTTGATTCTAAGCCTCTTTAGTACTTAGCATTTTCAATTTCCATGGCTTATTTGTTATAGATCTAAGTTTGTTACATTTTCGGATTTCTTAGATTTTGATCTAGTAAGCTTTGTTATCTTCAAGTTTTGATGGTTCCATATTGTAGAGAATTTCGTTCCACCCAATTTTGACCTATGGAAGTCCATATTTGGACTTGGGATGAAGGATTTATGAAGCTTGGAAGCAATGGCTTCCATGGTTCCCATGGTTCTGTTCTCAGAAAATTCGGAGAAGAAGGACAGTCCCAGCGCATCAAATCTTCATTCCTCAGCGCATGATATTTATTTCTCACAGCCGCATTCCTCAGGCGCATGAGATTATTTATTTCCCAATCTCATTCCTCGGCGCATGGAAATCTTTATTCCCACAGCGCATCAAATCTTCATTCCTCAGCGCATGGAAATCTTTATGGAAATCTTTATTCCCACAGCGCATTAAATCTTCATTCCTCAGCGCATGGAAATCTTTATTCCCACAGCGCATCAAATCTTTATTCCTCAGCGCATGGAAATCTTTATTCCCACAGCGCATCAAATCTTCATTCCTCAGGCGCATGGATTATTTATTTTCCAATCTTATTCCACAGCGCATGAGATTATTTGTTTCCCAATCTCATTCCTCATGCGCATGAGATTATTTATTTCCCAATCTCATTCCTCAGGCGCATGGATTATTTATTTCTCAATCTTATTCCACAGCGCATGGTATTTATTTCCCACAGCCGCATTCCTCAGGCGCATGAGACTATTTGTTTTCCAATCTCATTCCTCAGGCGCATGGATTATTTATTCTCCAATCTTATTCCTCAGGCGCATGAGATTATTTATTTCCCAATCTCATTCCTCAGGCGCATGGATTATTTATTCTCCAATCTTATTCCTCAGGCGCATGAGATTATTTATTTTCCAATCTCATTCCTCAGGCGCATGGATTATTTATTTCCCAATCTTATTCCACAACGCATGATATTTATTTCCCAATCTCATTCCTCAGGCGCATGGATTATTTATTTCTCAATCTTATTCCACAGCGCATGATAATCATTTCCCACAGCCGCATTCCTCAGGCGCATGAGATTATTTATTTCCCAATCGCATTCCTCAGGCACATGAGATTATTTATTTCCCAATCTCATTCCTCAGGCGCATGGATTATTATTTTCCAATCTTATTCCACAGCGCATGATATTTATTTCTCACAGCCGCATTCCCACAGCGCATGAGTTTATTTATTTCCCAATCATTTTCCTCAAGCGCATGATATTATTTATTTCCCAACCATTCCCCACAGTGCATGAGATTTATTTATTCCCCAATCATTTTCCACAGCGCAGGAGATTATTTATTTCCCAATCATTATTTATTTCCCAATGTTTATTTTCTGAATTTGGTATTAATTAACATTGATTGTTATCTTGATTAATTATTGATCATGCGTTCCTAGATGGAACTAAGAGACTGGCTAGTCGTCTTATTGAAATGAATGAATGAGACACGTTCATATTAAGTATGAACTACTATAATCGATTGGCCGATCCCGAATATTGACATACAGGCATACATGCAGACTTCAATTTATTTATTTATTTATTTTACAATAAAAGAAGCATGTGTACTTATGGTCAAGGCATGATTGTTCCGTGGTTAGTTTGGATTGTTGCATTACGCTATGTAAGACCTACAACCTAACCGCACGGGCATCGTTGTAGAGTTGTGCATATCGTACCCCGTACGAAAGTACTCATTCCGAATGACCATGATCCACGGCATGGGATTTCACTCAACGTAGAGGCTATTAAGTTAAATAAAAATAATGATTGCATGGAGAGAATGGATTCCCGAGTTCTTACATGGCAGCCCTCTTGGGACTAGTAGTACCCGACAGGCCGGCTGGTCCCCACAGATACTGCAAACCTGCCACACGGGCATGGAACGGTATCTGGTAGTACTATTTATTGTATATTGTATATTGATGACGGACGTCCCGCTGGGACTCGTCTAATTCATGATTGGCGCAATTGATTGATTGGATCGACTAGCCTTGCTTGTCCATAGTAAGAACTGAGAAATCTTTATTGCATAATTCCAGGGTAACTTGTGACTCACAGTAGTAAGCCGTAGGAGTTGGATGGCCGTTTAAGTTGATTTGTTTGTGTACTGTACCTACTTTGTTACCTAACTGAGATGATCAGAACATCAGGACATGACGGGCCAACTTCTGTCCTTGTTTGGTTGGGAGGTTGGTTCGAAGTGTCGTGATGTTATGTGAATCCCAGTAGCAAGCAGAGATCTATTATTATATTCTCTTATTTACTGGTTTAATGTCTCATATCGTGCTTCCTTGCGGTACTTGCTATTAGAGGTCTAACCTCTCTGGTTTTGCATGGCCAGATTTAGAGCCGGTTCCCGAGGACTCAGCTTACCTCTACCTCCAAGATGGTCAATACTAGAGGAATGATCGCAGGATGACTCGAGTGGGTTCCTTACTTCCCCGCTCGTTTTGTTAATTACTTTACATTTTGCCGCTTGGCACCGACATGTTAGTCGAATTATCTTGTACTTACTTTTACATAATTGTAATTAAGTCAGACTGCAGCTGATAACAATTGTGTATATGTTGCTATATCATCTGGCTATGTTTTGTAAAGCCAGATCTCAAGAACATCTTGACTAAGCGTTTGGGACGCCTTATTGCTTATTCTTAAATGTTCTCTGTTATTGCTTCTTGTTTGAATGATTGAGACAATAGATGTGAAGTGACCATAGCGAGACTTTCATGTAGTATGCACCCCTTTGTCTTTTAGACAGCATTGATCGTATTATACGGTATTCATCTACCCGTAATACGTAGCTGGCTGAGTCATTCCCCCGCTCTCCAGTATTCTGGTTCTGGGACGTGACAACAGCCCTTTGACACTACCAAATCAGTTCCAAATTGCCTATGTGTGTATGTAAGTGTGAGTCTAGATATGGGTATATAAGTGAGCCTATATATATATATAACTAATAGCCTATAGGTGTGAGCATGTGTGTGAGCTATAGGAGAGCCTATATGTGAGCCTATAGGAGAACCTATAAGTGTGGTATCATGGGTGTTATATGTGAGTGGTGTCTAGTGTGGGTTGAGTGTCTAGTTAGAAGGGTTAGTTAGTGTTGGTGTTAGTGATGGTTGTGATAGTATTAGATAGTGAGTTGGTTAAGTTAGTATCCTAACTAGGTTGATATCCTAGTGGACTATTAGAGAGGGCTAACCTAGACACTAGGAGAGTATGGGAGAGTAAACTAGGAAGGTTGGTAGAGAGTAGGGTGTGGTATCTCAAGATACCATAGCGTATCATGACGATACCCTAAAGTAATGTTGGGATGGCCAACATGGACCATAAGATGGACTAGATGTCCTAGAATCCTAGATTTCTTGGTTGGTAAACCCTAGCTAGGATAGTATCTAGCTACCCTAAGAAGCCTAGGCTAGTATCCTGAGATCTAGAGGGGTTTCCTTTGTAATGGGCAAGGTATTGGTATTTACCTTGTGAAGGGTAAATGTAGGTAATAGGGTATTGATGAGATATTGAGTTTGACTTCTAAGACGGGGTTAGAAATAAGTTGTCTTGGTAGGTAATGACTAGATGAGGGTAGTTTAGGCTAGTCTTGACCTCCGTTGACCAAGAGTTGACTTTTTGACCAAAAGTCAACTTCAAGTCTACACTTGACTTAGAATTGACCGAAACCAAACCAGAGTTGACCAGTTGACTGAAAATCAACTGTTAGTCAATATTTGACTTGTTTGACCTAGGGTTGACCCATGGTTGACTCAGTGTTGACCAGAGTTGACCAGAGTTGACTTTTTGACCAAAAGTCAACTGTAAGTCAACCCTTGAACCAGATTGACCTAGTTTGACTTGGATTGACTCCCAGTGACCTGGTATGACCTAGTATGAGCCAGTATAACCTAGTGTGACTTAGTCTGACCTAGATTGACCTAGTTTTGACTTAGACTTGCATTCATGACTTGAATTAGCTTCCTTTTTCAGTATTTAGCCCTGTTTGACTCATAGTATCTTATTTTAGGTCTGTGATCACTCTGAGCGTCGGTTCACCCTATCAGCTCAGGACCACAGGCGAGTACATTCACTGATAGTTTTTATTGTCTTGATATCTGCTATATCCGATTCAATTGTAGTGTATACTCGATTTACAGTCACGACAGTTCACGGACTAGTATATGTTGGATCATGACATGGGATGTTATTCCTAGAGTTACATGGTATATTGGTACATATTCTGTCTTATTTCAGTGTATTGGTATAGACACCGATTTCAAAAGGGGACTTGCTACCCTCTTATGGAATCCCGTGTCATAACGTGTCATGTCCAGATCTATTGTACTATTCGGGGATGGGGGAGTTATTAGTAGTTGTGTGATCAAATTCCCACATGGTTCTATGGTACATATGGTTCATAGCTATACCCTCGCCTCACGACGGGTAAAGCCTTACCCTATACGGTTCATAGCTTTCCATGGTGACTGGCCTTATCGTTCTATTGTATACAGGGTTCATAGCCGGTCGGATGGAAAGCCTGAGCATATTTTTCCCAAGCCGATCACATAACACACTAATAATTCAAGGCACCTTTTATATTTATTATCTTTGGTGACTAAGTTCTGTTCGGGAGAAGGGTTACAGCTCCGGTCCTTGTTTGGTTTAGGGGTTGTAACTCGGCTCCCGAATAGTTCCCAAGTCATCCTATATCTATGTATTATCGTCCTTTTCAGTACTCACATCATGATATGTATTTCCAGTTGATTTTGTCTTGTATTTCATTACACTGTCTCTTATAGAATTTGTCAATTCATATGGAACTGCTGTTGGTGTTTGTACTTGCTCATTTTTCTGACAGAATACCGTTGATAATTTTACAGATGATTTAGAGGCAGATTGCCCGACCTATTATGGGGTCGAGTCTGACGGAGTAGAGTTAGACCGTGGCTTATTGGTAGAGCCACTAGACTTTGCTCACCCTGAGTAGTATAGTTTAGTTAGGTTTGTCTGGCCTGCGAGCCAGCTAGCATTTTCAGTTGTAGTATCTTATATATATTTTCTGTGACTCTGGGTTTTTTGTGTATAGCTCTGGACTTGTGTGTATCTCGGACTCATTTCCTGTTTTATCTATCATATTTTTCGTCCATGCTATCTACCTTAGTTTTGTATTTGTGATTGAGACTGTATTGCTATGTCACCTCCATTCGGAGAGTATAAACTGTACAGGTACCTTTATCTGTTTTAGTCGTAGTATTTACAGACCCTATATACAGCGTTCTACCGTCGATTCTGCGGCGTAGGCTGGACGTAACCACGTGCTCGTGCCCCTCTTCAGGGTACGGGTCGTGACAGCTGGAGAGAAGGACTACGAAGGCGCTCTTCTTGGGGTATGCCGAGAAGAGTGATGCTCGGAGATTTCTTGATATTGAGTCAAATCATATCATCGAATCTCGCGATGCTGAATACTTTGAAGACAAGTTTGCAAAAGACAAAAACATTGTTCTTTCGGACATTCCGAAAAATGATGTAGGTGCAAATGAGACTGAAATCTCATATGGGCCAGTAGTCCAAGAAGAAGCTGTTGTTGATGAAACAAGTCTTGTACCAGAACTCGCAGAGCCGTCAGCAAAGCGAGCGAGGAGACCTAAAGACTTCGGAGATGACTTTGTCACCTATCATGTGGAAGCAGATCCGTTTACCTATGATGAGGCGATGAAGACTAGAGATGCTATCTTTTGGAAGGAGGCAGTGAATGACGAGTTTGACTCTATCACCTCCAATAACACATGGGTGTTGGTAGATCTACCTGAAGGAGAAAAGCCCATCGGATGTAAATGGATCTTCAAGAAGAAGATGAAGGCAGATGGAACTATTGACAAGTTCAAGGCCAGGCTGGTAGCCAAGGAATTTTCTCAGAAACAGGGGATAGACTACTTTGACACGTATGCTTCAGTAGCTTGGATGACCACCATCAGGATGTTAATCGCTCTAGCAGCCATACATAAGTTGGTGATACATCAGATGGATGTAAAGACAGCATTCCTGAATGGGAAAATGACCGAAGAGATTTACATGCAACAACCAGATGGATTTGTCGTCAAAGGTCTTGAAGACAAAGTCTGCAAGTTGGTGAAATCATTGTATGGTTTGAAGCAAGCTCCCAAGATGTGGCATGAGAAGTTTGACAAAGTTATTAGGTCAAACGGCTACAGAGTCAGCGAGACGGACAAATATGTTTATACAAAGTTCGCTGATGGAAGAGGAGTCATCGTTTGTCTGTACGTGGACGACATGCTAATCCTAGGAACGGATATAGGATGTGTCACGGAGACAAAGAAGTTCCTCTCAACCAAGTTCAGTATGAAGGACTTGGGGGATGCAGATGTCATCTTGGGCATAAAGATCATCCGGACAGACACTGGAGTAGCGCTGTCACAATCTCACTACATTGAGAAGATGCTCACACGCGATGGGTATAAGGATCTTCCAGGGATCGATACGCCATACAGGTGTGATCAGAAGCTGAAGCCAAACTCGAGGAAAAGCGTCAGACAGCTGGAGTATTCTAGCATTATCGAAAGTTTGATGTACGCAACCACTGCCACAAGGCCTGACATAGCTTTCGCCGTGGGAATGCTGAGTCGGTTCACAAGCAACCCAGGGGTTGAGCACTGGAAAGCTGTGAAGCGGTTGATGAGATATCTCAAGAAGACTCAGACATATGCACTGCACTACAACGGGTATCCGACAGTAGTGGAAGGCTTCAGTGATGCTAGCTGGTGTTCAGAGGTGGAAAGTGAGAGATCCACAGGTGGATATATCTTTTCCTTGGGTGGAGCTGCTATATCGTGGAAGTCGAAGAAGCAGACTATACTCTCTCGTTCCTCCATGGAATCTGAATTCTATGCACTTGAAACTGCAGCAGATGAAGCAGAATGGCTTCGGGAGCTCATGTATGATCTTCCAGTGGTTGGGACTCAGATACCGGCGATACCGATATACTGTGACAACCAGGCGACTGCGGCGGTGGCATCAAATGACATCTTCAACGAAAAGAAGAGGACTGTGTGGTTGAAGCACAGGACAGTACACGATCTTATCAAAAGAGGTGTAATAGCAGTGATTGATGTTCGGAGTCAGGAGAACCTGGCAGATCTGTTCACAAAGGGCCTCAAGCGCCAGTTGGTCGATGACACAGCTTGTAAAATGGGCTTGAAGGCATTCTGATAGTGTGTCTTTGTAATCCTACCATAAAGTTTTATGCTATTAGTTCAAAGAGAAATCTACTAGGCATCTAACTTTTGGTTCAAAGGAGGATCACTGATTGGGAAACTATCAGGTAACCGTGGGTACTTGTTCTCTGGAACACGGAAGGGATACGGACCCATAACCACTGTTGTCTACTATATAATTTCTGCGAAAAAAATAGATCCTGTGGAAGGTTGGCTTAAACGCCTTAATGAGTTCTCAGGCAGAGTGAATGCCTGGTGTGCTTTACAGGAAGCACGGTAGAGCAGCACTACAAGAAGTAAAACTCCATGCTACAGTGGGGTGACTCCACCATGAGGTTCCCAGGTCTGGGATAATGCCTCGGCTTTGCAAGCCAAGTCAGAGCGGCGTAGCACCGCAAATAGGCAAGTAGCCTAAATTTGTATGACGTAATTAAAGAGTTATAGACAGCACTACAAAGGGGAGGATGGCCCCATGTTACAGTGGCACGGCACCACGATGAGGTACCCGGGTAGGGGTAAAGCCTCGACCTTGCAAGCCATGTCGTTGCGGCGTAACACCGCAAGGAAGCCTTAGGCTTCATGCTGAGTAGATTGGCACTACAAAGAGACTGAAACCTCATGCTACAGTAGTATGACACTACGATGAGGTTCCCAGTTAGGGGTAATGCCTCGGCTTCAGGCCATGTCATAGCGGCATAGCACCGCAAGGAAGCGCAAGGCTTCATGTCATGTCTCTTTAATAAAGAACTCACCTATAGTGTATGGAAAGAGATATCAGGCCGTCTCTTGAGGGTAAACTTGTAGACGTCCAAAATTATACACTGAAACTAGGCTGGCACAGGGCCTTTAATGTGCAGCCAGAAGCACACGTAACTACACTTTGTGAGTGGAAAGAATTACAATTGTGGTACAGAATTCAAGGCGTAGTCCATTCTTGTATCACATTGTAATTTAACCCATGTGGGAAGATTCAAGTCATCAGCGACATCTATCCTAATACAAAATGGACAGTTACTGTGGGGAACGCTCAACCCTGGACACATATATATGTTGTGATATGTGGAAGATTATTGGTGCTTTCTTTACATGGAGAGAGCTTGCTCTCAACATGTCTTGTAAAAGTTTAGTCCCACATCGGAAATGCACCATGAGTTATCTCAACATATATACTTGGTTGTGTTGTTGAGAGATGCACATGGGGTGGTGACCCTAAGGAGAGAACCATGTGGATGATTTTACTAGGAGGTAAGAATAAGGCTCCAATGATTAAGCATTAATACTTTTG
Source organism: Iris pallida (assembly GCA_029216955.1). Lineage (NCBI taxonomy): Eukaryota > Viridiplantae > Streptophyta > Magnoliopsida > Asparagales > Iridaceae > Iris > Iris pallida. Next base: position 8,033 of record JANAVB010004624.1, on the reverse strand, counting down.
TCATTCTTTTGGATTAATTCCATTTGGAGCTAAGCCCCAAAGGGACTTAGCGACTCGGACTCGGACTCGAGCTCGGACTCGGACTCGGACTCGGGCTCATGGGCTCATAGACTCGCACCAGGCTGACTGTGCAGACTACAAGTCAGTTATGAAAAGACTGAAAAGGCGGTTAGGGTTTCCACCCTCTCTCTATATATACTCTCTTCTGGCCTACTTTGTGAGGGACTACGAATTTGATAAGTCAGAAAAAAGAGAGAGAGAGGGAGCTGCTGCCGTCATTGCAAGTCCATCCGAGGAGTCAGAACAGAGGTGACTTCGATCGTTCCATAAGTTCTTCAACTTGCTGGTTCCTGGAAGCAATTCGTGTGGGACGAATCTTGCTTTGAGCAACGGTGTTTTGACACCCCAGCAACTTTTCATCTCATCTTTCTCTAAATTATTGTAACTCGTTCTGTCCCAATTGCAACACGTTTGCAAGGAAGAACGAGAGATCTTCTCTTCTCTATTTCTCTCCTTCATATTGTAATCTGGCTATTTGATTTTTTGCATCATCGTAGATCTTGAGTTTGATCACTGTAAATTTTTTTATGTGACATCTCAGATCTCGATTGCATCAATTTTTCATCCTTGGTCAAGTTCCGGAACTAACAAATCCAAGTACCTAGCTGGGCTTGGAATTGTCCGGCAACGCCAAGCCATTGTGGGCGGACTGTGGGACAGTGTCCTTGCCTTTTCAGTTAATGTGCCAGGGACAACAACAAAAGATGTAATGGACGTGGTTTTAGTGACCCAATACTTTGATACCATGAAGGAGATATGGGGCCGTTTCGAAGTCTTCAGCTATTTTTAATCCACATGGTCCTGGAGCAGTGAAGGATATTGCCTGACAGATCAGAGATGGCCTTCTCCAGGCTAATAGCACTAATTAATAATCAGCCTCCAGAGACGGTTGCTTGCACTGAAGTATAAATGTAAATGTTTGGTTGATTTACTTTTCTAGTGCCTTCACTTTACACTTTTACCAGTGTGGAGTACTCGTACATATATTATAGGACTATGGAGGATAGCATGTCCCCACAGAATGCATGTTTTTACATTAGTAGTATGTGAATACAAAGGGTTTTGTATGAGTTGTGAATTGTTTCAGAGGCAGCTCCGACATATTATGGAGTTGGTGTATGGTTAATGTTGGACATATTGTTTTGTGATTGTTGTACTAGTTTACCTTTTTGTATAGATGGTGTATAGTTGATGTTGGACATATCAGACATGACTATGATATATATTTCTTAGTTTTTATGTTTATGTACTTTGTGTATGTTATTATTTTTGTTTATATCATTGGTAATTTTTGTGGTGTTAAAAGTTGTTTGTATTATATTTTTGTGTGTTGTGGACTTGTTTATATTACTCTTACAGGATGTGCATAGCATGATTCCTACAAATCTGAAAAAAAAAAATATTCAGCAATGGAATAACGACTAACCGACGACTAAAAAAATGGAAAAATAATTGAAGCGACTAACCAGTGACTACCCAGCGACAAACCAACGACTAAACAGGTCAATCGCTAAATATCAACTGTAACCATTATAATCGTAAGTTTATCGCAATGTAGTCGCAAATTCATTGTTCTGTCAGCGATTAACTCTTTAGTCGATAGTTAGTCGCTATTTCAGTCGAAAGTTAGTCGCTGTAGCGACGAACTAGCGACTAAAATTGAACAGCGACGTTGCTTTTAGAGACGAAAAGTTTAGGCGTCGATTAGTCGCTAAATCATTTTACCGACGTAAATGTCTATTTTAGCGACTGGCATTTCGGTCGCTATTTAGCTTCTTTTTTTGTAGTAATCAACTTGAATATATACAAATAATCAATCTAAAATAGGTAACTACCAATATTTAGTTGGTAATTAATCTCCTACTATAATGCCTCTAGAATAGGTAACTACCAATATATTTTAGCTAATTAATTTCCTACAAATCTAGACAATATTCCAAATCAAAATCCTATTGATTACAATGTAATAAATTTCTAGATATTGACATTTATGGTCAAATATCTTTATGAGATGGTATTAAGTTGTCTAGTAAAAAAGTTTAGGGTATCAAGTTGAAAAATAAAAATAGTTGAGGGTATCAAGTTGCAATTAAGCTATTATTTATATGATTTAAGCTAATATTTTTATGAGAATATTTTACTTTTATCCTACTAATTAATATGAATTTGTACTCACATCTCATTTTTTGTGTTTAATAAACTTACATTCCATTTTTTTGTCACATGAAATATTCGCTTTGTAACGAAAAATATTTTTCGTAATAAGTAAGATATAAGTCTAATAAATATAAAAAATAAAATATAACTACAAATTTATATTAATAAGTGAGACAAAAGTTAAAATATCTTTACTTTATATATATATATATATATATATATATATATATATATATAAAGGCCAGAGGAAGGCAAACTCATATTATTGGGGGTACTCAGATTATGTTATCTAGGAATTAAAAGTCAAAAGAGAGGAGCAAGAATTTCACTATTTTCAAGAACGTGAACCACTAGACAAAAATGTGCGTGCTACCCTTTATATAGGGAAAATACTCTTTGGCACGCGCGCGCACAGTCGATGCACGCGTACGGCCGAGAACATCGGAGTCCTTCGGCGGCTGCTCCGTCGCCATCGCATCATATCTACTGTCGGTGTCCTCCCCCTCTCTCCCCTGCCGCTCCGGCATACTCCTCCGACGTTCTCGGCTGCGTGCGTGCCAAATAGCAGAACTGCTATATTAGCTGTACAGATTCATCGTGGACCATGCTACAAACAATGCACGCCACCAACTAATATAAGAGCCTATCCTCACCGCACTCCTGGCTTAACATCTTATTTCAGAGATAAATGAAGAATATGCAGATAAAAGATCAATTGCGAATTCAAATCAATCCGAAAATAGGAGAGTCAGAGACTAGAGTAATAAATAAATATAATAGAAGGTGTCTTCCTAAATTAGGAGAGTCAGAGACTAGAGTAATAAAGAAGGAAGGAAGGAAGGAGATGCAAGGGGTTTGGAACAATCCGAAAAAAAAGAAAGGAATTTCTTATATGAAGATAAAGAAGAATGCAATGAATTACAAACAAATTCTAGCTAACCGGTGAGCGTACGTGCCGCGTATAGATGTCAGTCAGCTGGAACTGCTCTGTCCGCTGCTGTTGGCTAAGGAGAGCATCGGTGGGTTGTAGTAGTCTAGGTACCACTTGACGAACCTCTTGAGGCCGGCCTTGAGATCGGTGGTGGGATGATAGGCGAGCTCCCTCTGCGCGAGGCTGATGTTGGCGTGGGTGAAGTGCACGTCCCCGTTGGCGGGCATCTTCACCACCTTCTTGTTGGCCGTGAGCTTCAGGAGCCTCTCGAGTATGGACACCAGCTCGGTGACCGGGACCGGGGAGGTGTTTCCGAGGTTGTAGACCCTCAGCTGCGCCGGCCCGCGCTTCCTGCCCCGGACTCCCGTGCTCTTTTCCGCGGTGTCCAGGGCTGCGAGGCACCCCTGCACGATGTCGTCGATGTAGGTGAAGTCCCGGGCGACGCTGGACTGGTCCGGGCCCTGGAACACGGTGATGGGCTTCCCCTTGAGGATGTCCTTGGTGAAGAAGAAGTAGGCCATGTCGGGCCTCCCCCAGGGGCCGTAGACCGTGAAGAAGCGGAGGCCCGTGATGGAGAGGCCGTAGATGTGGTTGTAGGTGTGGGCGATCTCCTCCCCGGCCTTCTTGGTGGCGGCGTAAAGGGACGCGGGCCGGTCGGTGCGATCGGCTTCGGAGAAGGGGACCTTGGTGTTGAGCCCGTAGACGGAGGAGGAGGAGGCCCAGACTACGGCAGGCTGGGGGTCTGCGGACTTGGCGGCCTCCAGGAGGGAGACGAAGCCGGCGATGTTGCTGTGGACGTAGGAGGAGGGGTTCTTCATGGCGTAGCGTACCCCGGCCTGGGCTGCGAGGTGCATGATGTGGGTGAAGGGGACGACGTCGAAGAGCTTGCGGAGGAGGTCGGAGTCGTTGATGTCCCCCTCGACTACGAAGACGCCGGAGCGGTCGAGGAGGGACTGGCGGGCGCGCTTGAGGGAGGGGTCGTAGTAGTCGTTGAAGACGTCGAGGCCGAGGACGCCGTCGCCGCGGCGCTTGAGGGCGGAGGAGACGTGGGAGCCCACGAAGCCCGCCGCGCCCGTGACGAGGACGGAGAAGCCTCCATCGGTGCGGCGGATGCGGGCGGAGGACCGGACCCTCTTCTCCCAGTCGGGGCCGCCCCATGTGGAGGTGCGGAGGGATCGGCGGAACATGGAATAAGGTGGAGGTGGAACAGTGGGTGGGGACAGGAAGGATAGGGTCACGAATAACAACAATGTGGCACCCAGGAACAAAAACGAACATATTTTAGCTATTTTCAGGGGGTGGGGGTGCCACCGGTGGTGCTGGCTGCTCTTGTACTTCCCAGGCGTCCACGGAGAATCCTCGCTCAGACGCGACATTGCCATTGCCACTCAGCACCAACGATGCTATGCTACAATTGCTTTCTTTGCTTTGGTGTATGTTCAATTTTTTTTTTTTTTTTTTTTTTTGGCTGAAGATGATGGTGGTGTTCTGAAGAAACAAAGGGAAGATGCTTTGATGGTTATATATCGTTAAGTTGTAATAAATAGAATTAGGAGAGAGAGGGAAAAGGCTGACAGCTCAATCCGATTGGAGTTTGGAATGGGAAGGAATTACTAACGTTAATAAGAGTTAGGGATAGGAATAGGAATAACATTGGGATAAGGATTCAGGATTGGAGAGGAATAGAGTTGGACTATTGATAGAAAGATTTGAGGAGTAGATTGAGATTTGGATGGAGGCGCTTCAATCTCTCTTCTCTCTGTATATATTGAATTCGGTCGCAGCGGTTTGTGTGGGTGGGGGGGGGGGGGGGGGGGGGGGGGGGGGGGGAGGATGGGTGCAATCCAACTCCTTACTATTAATAAATTATTTTTACAATTATTTAATTAAATATATTTAAATATTTAAATTATTTTTAACAATTATAAAGAAAATTTTGACTTCGCAAACCCGATATCTCTATCCATTGGTATGGTGTCTGCAATCCTGAATTTATATAAATAAACAAAATTGTTTTGTTGGCTATGACACTCTTCCCGAGTGCCCAATTAGAAGATGGATCAACAAAATCAGGCTACTATCGAAGGGCAAGAGATACAAATGGCAGGCGAATGGACCACCGTCGACCGTCGTCGTCGACCAAAGCCCTCTACTCGGACGGTGGTAAGAACCACGAGGATAGCTCAAAGCACACACAGGCGATCCGATCAAAGTAGAAGTGGACTGAATATCGTGAGATGAGGAGAGAATAGGCGCAAAGGAGGCGGGTCATAGCAGCCATACTAGCGGATACCCTCTGAAACCCCAAAGTCGCAATCCAATTCCAAAAAAGCAAACCCTCAAGCCAGTATAGGGTGAGAGCTCAACCTAGCCAGCAAGTGTTCAATAGAAACAACACTCAAGATTACACTCTGACGACATGGAAATATACCACCGGGATGTAACATTCATTTTTCAATGAATTAAATCATTTTATCTAGTTAGTAGGTAGTGTACTTAAACCATAATTCCATGTCATGCATATATATGTATCATATGTTATATAAATAATATTTGTGTAAGTATATATAACTTGTTTGCATGTTTATATATAAATATATATAATATTATGTCTAAGGTTAATAATTCATAGATAATACTATGTGTGACATAGGTTTTTGACTTGGTTTGGTGCATTTTAGCTAGTTTAATTTTAGCCTAGTTAGGGTTGTGCTAATGACTAGTGTAGGCCACACAAACCTATCCAAATCAACTATGATCAAGTCCAAACTTGGTCCACACTTGCACATGATCTAGTAGACCCTAACCAAGCCCTTACTTAACCCATATGGTGCACACAAAAGTGTGTGGACAGCATACAACTTTAGCTTATATGTATTTTTGGAATTAAGTGGTGACCATCACTTTTAGTTGCCAAAACCACCTCCCTACTACCCCATTTCTCCTAAAACTTTACCACAGCCTCCTTCCCTCAACCCCGTATAGCCTGTCACGACCCGCTACCCAAATTGTTGGGCCAGGCCGAGTCATGCCCAGCCTACGTTGAGATAAAACGTAGTAAGCTGTTCTAAAGACAACAGGATAAGACTAAATGTGCTAACAGTTCTATTAGTGGAATAAAGTCATAAATGCTCCAAATACAAAAGTCGTCTCATATATAGAAATAAGTCCAAAGTACAAGTGATCTAAAATGTAAAACTGGATACATGTCCAGTTACAAAATATGTAGCCTAATACATGACTACTCTCAAACTGTCTAAAGCAAAAAGACAACTAGGCGAGGTTCCCTGCAGGAACATTCTCGTAAAGCAAAGCTGGGTCCTCGGCAGTATCTCCATAATATGTGTCGCAGAGTAACTCCTCCTCAGTAAGGACACCTACAACGTTATCCTGTCAGGACGGGAGCAAGTACTGAATCTAAAAACATATAATACTGATCATGTGATGAAAAGAAATGACATATCAAGTTTGTTCAGTTTTTAGGTACATTTTATCATGGCAATAGATATTTATTTTAAAGTTTAAAACTGTAGTAGGTGAGTGATCAGTCAATAGGTAATCAGAATGTACAGCGGTACATATCAATTTTTTGATGTGCACATACGTACACATAACGGCATCGGTGTATATCCATACACAAATGCGGGACCAGACATACGACACAGATACATATAGAATGTAATGGTGCTCGGTAAATACATACGGAGAAGGGGGTCATGATCACGTACACTACTAGCAGTTTCCCCTTAACCCGTTATTTAAGCATGTGAGAGATATGAGATACGGTATAAACATGGTAGAGACTGTAAGTAATACAACATGTAAAGTTCTAACTTGCTACCCCAAGGATCAGCATTTAACATGGTTGGTAAATCACAGTTTATTGTTATAGCAGTATGTAAAGTTCGTAGAAAGTACTTGCCTCTAGCAAAGCAAAGCAAAACAAGCTGCGATAAAAGTGCTATGGATGTCCGGTAACTCGTCACTGTAGAAGTAAATGCAATAACTTAGTTTTTACACTAAGCTAAAACGCTAAGACACTAATCTGTGAAACACGACTTGTGACTGGGTACCTAGCCAAAATGATGATTCTGGCATAGGAAACCAATGTGGGGTGACACACTACTTTAACTATCTTTCTAGGGTCTTTACACTAGTGAGGGGTGAGGTTCAACACGGCTAAAACTCAAAATAACACAAAAAGTTACAAGTCGTAATTAATCAATAAATAAATCAAATGATCATTATGTTCTAACAATTTTTGAGATAGACAAAAAGCCTAGTTTTACTTAAAGTAAAGTACCAAAAAGAACCTTGCTAATTATAGAAATTTATTATAATTTTTTTGGAATTTATTAACCAGTACAAATATTTTATAAAAATCAGTTTTCCTAAGTATACAGAAAATGAGTTTTGGTTTCATATGCCAAACTAGTGGCAAAACATTAAATTAAATACTACAAAAATTATACTAAATTAGCTAAAGTAACATAGTATCTAAATACTATTTTCCAAATTTAACAGTACTCTAAGTATTTTCAGAAATCCAAAAACAGCATTGCACACAATCGAAATTAATTAATTAATTATCTGCGTATTTTGTCCATGTATATAATTTGAACCAAGTTCAAATACAGGACCCAAGGCCATGAATCAAGTCCAATATGACTTGTACAGGTCTTGAATGTGTGAAAACACATTTGGGCCCAAAAACCCATGCTAGGCTTGGACACCAAATGGTTGCAGTAATTTAATTACACTAAAATACAAATTGGTAAAAAGTGCAAAATAAATATTAATATTTTAATAAGGCAAAATTATAAAAATATGATAAGTATATTTACATAGAAAATAACTTACTCTAAGTATAGTGAAATACATATGT